>JXSR01S001433.1:34177-49987 GCA_000969725.1 Ophiothrix spiculata
AAATTCGTTAAAATAAATTTTGTCTAAAAAATTTCAATGCGCACAATTGAGTATTTTATCTGCACACCTATACAATATGAATTGTTAATATTCTTCGTCTGTTTCTTTTATTGTAGAGAACCTCAAATAAAATGATTGAGATTTTGTGAAGATAGCTTTGTATACACCCGTAGTGAACACCTATAGGTGTAACTGCTGTATATATTAAAAGCCTAATATAGGATAAAAAGTGCAAAATATAATCTCTGAGTTTGTGTCTTTGTCTTGTGTGAAATTATTTTGTCCCCTGCATTTAAATTCCGTAGCAACAAATGGGGATTTTGCAATAGTGGGTTCCATGCGTATGTGCGCTGTATTTAAGTGGGTACTGTGTAAATTCCATTGTGGTTTTATAGTTTCCAGATTATTTCAGAAATGATAATGGTATTGACCAAAATTTTGCCCATTGTCATCAGGGGAGGAAGCGGAGCTTTTGGAACTTGCCTTCAAGCTTTTAAAAGGGAGCTAGTGATATATTATACAACTATATACTGACTTGATGATATCTGGTTAAAAACTATGGACCTGAAGTGACTAAAATAATTAAATTTTAGTCACTGAAGTTCGATAGTTTTAAATCCAGAGATCTGAAAAGTGTCATTATATATTTGTTTTAATGTACTTATAAATTTTAAAATAACATTTATTAAAAAAATGCATTAACAGAATGCCAACCATGAATGCAAGTAATAGGTTAATGCGCATATGTCCCGTCATACCTAAAGGTACCTTAAGATCGGCATAGTAAATTATGAGATACGGGTCATTGAAGCTGAGCATAGTCATAAATCACGTCCAAGGTCAAATTTCATCAGAAATGTAACTTTTGAAGTGTATTCTATCGTATTAATCAGGTACTAACATCCAAAACATAAGACTTCTCCATTCAAGTTTTACCAATACAGAAACTTGATTTTCTCAGAACAATAGTTTTCCGAATCAGCCCGATGCCTTTTGCCAATTTAGATGTAACTTTGCAATCAAACATCCAATAACCAAAAGCAAGCTGTCAGCTTTCAGATGAAATAAAAAAATCAGTTTTGATTTTAGGACTCTTATGGTACCTTTCGATATGACGAATCGCATATTAGCTTGCACGCGTAAGTTTGATGCGCACGTCCAAGTACAAAATTTGTTTCTCAAATACGATAAATGACGCCGCTATAAATAATAGCTTTCAAAACCCGTGTTAGTCTTTCAAAACTGTCCCAGTGTGAACGCAACTGCTAAGTTGTCTCGCTCTAGAGCCGGTCATTGACTAGTCATGACTATCGTGTGAGAACACGGCCATAGCCAGCTGGTAGTCTACTTTGATCAACACCAAATAGGCGGGCCTCTTCACATCGTGAATTGATACAGATAAGCGCGTGCGTAACTGGACACAGCACAACTGCAAGAGACGCGGCGCGTTGCACGTGTGACTCGCGCATCATTATCTACGGCGCGCGTGTAACTGGGATTATGTTTACTTGCGGATGAAGAAAAGCCTCATAATTCCCGCCTATTTAGTGTTGATCAAAGTATAGATCAGGATGACAAAGGGATGGAGTAAGAACAATACTCGTACCTCACGACTTAGGATCAAGGACCCAGATGGGGATTGATATTTGGCTAATTGAATAAAATAATGGAATTTTCCATGAAAATACTCCGTTGATTGAGGGTGTGGAAGGGCAAAAATTATTTTGCCAAATAATTTTTGCCAAATCAAAACCTCGCCCTTGGTAGATTTTTTCATTCTATAAAATGGAGGTACAGAGGGGCAAATATCAAAACCTTGTCCCCAATACCATTTTATGGAATATGGGTGTTGAGGAGTATGCAGCATTTTGCTTAATATTCAAAAACCCCATTCCATGAAAATAATGGAATATTCCACTGTGTTATTCAATTTTAAAATAGGGGTTCTGATGGCCATATAATTATCTAAACCTAACCCCCTCAATATTCCATTTGAATAGATAGGGTGCAGTTGTAGGTGTGGCGGGGCAAGTTTGAGTTTATTCAAAGACTACCATGATTTGTTAGAATTTTAGTTTATTGCAATTCTTTACATTTCAAATTCTATATACAAACATGATTTTAAAAATAGTTATAATAACGTTCAAAATAATTTGAGAACATTTGTGTGGTGCTCTGGCATAATGAGCGGAAAGTCGCGATTGAAGATTTTGAACAAATGGCTGCTAAAGTAAAAATATGGTGAAAAGATCAAATTTCTTTTTTTGACATAAAACGCATTAATGTATAGGTGTTAACATATACCTGACGTTTTGAAGGTCAATTATGCCGGGAAGTGCAATTATTGACAGGTTATTGATCGCGTTTTGCTATTATACACTATAGTAATCAGTAACACTAAAAAAGAGATGCGACAAAATATATTACTGCCAGATTTTAAGTGGACTGTCTTGTATTTCGATCTCTAAATGAAAATTGTTGAAGGAAAGTATGACATATTATATATCATTCGAAAGCTGAGATTATAGAGAATATGAATATGTCATAAACTCAATTTTGAAAATCGCGACTTTCCGGTCATTTTGCCAGAGCACCACACATTTCATTAAATATAAAATAAATATAAGAAATTTCTTCTTATTCAACTTTTTAAGGAGCTTGGTCCGATTTTTCAAAAATTTTGATTTTCAATGTCAAATGAAATATGATCAATAGACCATATCTATAATTGGGAAACTAAAACCCCGTATGGTGTGTTTATATGACTGAAAGTGTGTAGTAAGACTGAAGGGGCATTTTGGGCAATTCTAAACCTAGGTAAAAGGGTCACTAAAGGCAAAAACTGGCATTGTTTGACCAGCATAGCCTCAATACAGTAGAGTCTCCATGTACTTGCGCTGCCTCCCAGACCCTATTGTGGAGTGCTGGACCATTTGTATTTAAATTATAATGATAAATACAAGGGAGTGGGTGGTAGAAAGATGGGCTAGACAGATTGACAAGTTATCAGCAGTGACCTTAGACATTCTATTGATGACATTTTGGGCACAGATGTTCATATTTATTAGGGTGGGGCATATAGAGAAGGTTTTTATTTCAAATCAGCCATGGTCTTAAGGTGTGCCACTTGAAGAAAATGTACTTTAAAAATAATTCAAGGGATATCTATTAGGGTGGAGCATAAATAGAGGGAAGGTTTTTATTTTAAATCGGTGATGGTCTAAAGGTGTGCCACTTGACTCCACTTGAACAAATATGCACTTTACAAAATAATTCAAGGGGATCTTCAGACCCCACAGAACTCAATACTCCCAATTGGTCAAAATATGCTCAATTTCCCATATTTATAGTATTATTGTTTTGTATCCCCTATAAATTTCCCATAAGGAACCCCTTATGTACTTAATTTTAGTTTTAATGGATAACTAATTGAAATAAAAACATACCTGTCAACATTTCCAAATTCTGATCCAGGGGACTTCTGTTATCACTTAAATTTATGAGTAACCTTTATGGGCAACTGACATATGGGGCCCAAAACGTACATCCAAAAAATTTTTTCGTAGCATTGGCATTCATTTTTCCTTCCTTCTCACCCATTTCCCACATCCCATTCAGATCAAGAGTGTGGTATCCGAGTTATTGTTACCACCCGCATTATGGCAACTGCATAAGGGAGAACACGGACCAATACTTATCATATGGTTTTTGGCAACCCAGAGAATTTCAATTCTATTACGCCCTCTGTAGCTATAAGCAGGAAAGAGTTCCATGAGATTAGTGTGCATGCGCCATCTACAGTAGTTAGCTTGCGGCCATTTTCACTGCAAGGAATCTACGACGGCTATAAAATCAAACTGATTTTTTGCTTATTTTAGCGGAATTTGAATGAGATTTGTGATTTTTCTGGATGTTATCCGAAGCTATATATCTTTAAGCAATGTAAACATTCCAAAAGAAATCAGAGGGGTTTCGTTGACACCTCGAATTCTGAATCCAAAAAATTGGCATGCAATGTCGAGGATGGAAAAATTGACAAATCGGCTACTGATGAGAAGCGGGAGAAAATAGCTAAGAAACCAACATCGAAAGGAGCTACTGGTTCCCAGCCGATGAAATCTGATAAAAGTCACAGTGAATCGAACAAAACTTCAGGCCATCAATGGCGGACATGTTTAAGCTTATGAGCAAAATATCCAGGTAATAAGTTTGTAAAACCTCAAGAAAACATTGGCCCTTCGGTACATGAATCTGTATCTGAACTGGTCAATCATGTTTTTGGCAATGGTTTGCAGCAAGAGCAATATAAAGAGCTGTCAGATGCTACTGACAGACCAGAAAACTGTGCTGGTCTCAGACAAGTAAAGACCATTGATATTGTGTGGAACATGCTACAGCAACATAGAATTCCACTCAAACTTCACCTTACAGGTAAGTCTCGTTTGATTTTCCAATTAACTACAAACTAAACTAGCTTGCTGCAGGAGATTCTTTGCTCTCAAAGAACAGCTTCTTGCTGATGGATTTCCTAAAAATAGGATTTTTATCAAAGACCTATTCCAACAACTTCCCTCGAGTCCAATCAATTGGCTGACTAGTGAAAGATATTTATGATAAAGAAATTAAAGGTGCAATTCATGATTTTGATGTGACAACACCTCGCCTCTTTTTTGGCTAAATAAAAAGAAGAGTACAACATAAATATACACTGGAAATTGCACTTGATTCTGTCCGTTCGTTTCAAAGTTACAAGCTTTTTTAGCATTTTAAAAATCCCCATAGGTTACTGTGTTATCATTACTGTCGGGGCCCCGACAATAATTAGAAAATGACACAATTTCTCACTTTTCTCAAAAATTCAAGCACATTTGAAAGAATGGTTTTGGAATCGTAACATATACCAGTTGAGGATTCTTATAAGCTAAAAAACTCAAATTTGATAGCAGTGACCTTGAGGGTGAAAAGTGGATCATGAATTGCCCCTTTAAGTTGGGTAATCAATTCTCATATGAGAAAAAGGAAAACTGTGAACAATTTCAACAGTACAAAGAAGGTTTGTTGTCTTTGCTGGATATCTGTCCTTGCAAGTGTAGTCCACACTATACAAGTTGCCCAGCTAATTGCTTTGAAGAGCACCACAAACCATCCTGCTCTGATAAGTGTAACATTGCTCATGAATGTAAAGGAGGATTTCACCACTACGTTGAATGAAGAGGTTGAGAGAACCTCGCAAGCTACGTCGCTGCAATTCCAAGACTCTGAAAAGATATCTATATATTACTAATGTAAATGTCATATTGAAATCCAAGAATGTGAATTTATATTGATCTTGAATCAGCAAAAACAGTGTCGTATGGGTATAGGTTCTGTTGATAAAATTGTGAGTCAATCATTGCAAAAAAAAGAGAGACACTTTCAGCAAAGTATGAAAAGACTTATTTAAGAATATTATTAGAGAGACAAAAGATAGGGAGCATTGTTACACAGCCCGATGATGAAGAAAAACTATTCACAGTTAATACACAGTCACGCCCAGATCCAGATTTTGTTTACCTTCCTACACCATTATACTTTGATCAACACTAAATAGGTGGGAATTATGAGGCTTTTCTTCATCCGCAAGTAAACATAATCCCAGTTACACGCGCTGTAGATACTGATGCGCGAGTCACACGTACAACACGTGCTGC
Source organism: Ophiothrix spiculata (assembly GCA_000969725.1). NCBI lineage: Eukaryota > Metazoa > Echinodermata > Ophiuroidea > Amphilepidida > Ophiotrichidae > Ophiothrix > Ophiothrix spiculata. Next base: position 39,868 of record JXSR01S001433.1, read on the forward strand.
GTCTCCTGCAGTTATGCTGTGTCCAGCTACGCACACGCTTATCTGTATCAATTCACGATGTGCAATGCTTGTCACCTTTCAGATTTTGACTGAAGGCAAATCTCTGCCTCTGGTAATAGATGAGACCCAAGTTATCACAGGAAAGGTCAAATGGAGAAAGATTCAAAACCAAGATGACATAGAGGACTTTAAAGATAGAACAAAAAGTGTATATTTTCATAGAAAAAAGGACAACACTCAAAAAGAAAAGTAAATGACAAATGGTATCCAAGCACAGCAATAGAAGAGCATTATGTTTGTGTTTCAGAGCCTGGTAGGAAATAATTGACTCGTGTTAGTCCCAAATCAGGTCATGGTGTTAATGTTGCTACAGATTTATCAAAGAACATGATTTACGTCACCATAATTTAAGTTGTTGGAGCTGATGGGACAAATGTGAATGTTGGTTGCCATGCTAGTGTTATTCGCTATTTAGAAACGTTCCTGGGAAGGGCTGTCCAGTGGCAAACCTGTCATAATAAGTGACATATAGTCATCCGATTGCAACAGATAGCGATGATTGTCACCGATATCTCTGACCGCTCATGCCAATACATGCAACGTAATATCAACGTTTCCATATATGCCATTCAAGATTCACTGTTTACATTGCTGATGCTTGTGTAACCCAATGGTGTACTTTTCAATTGATTGTATTATACAAATGTTGATTGCTTTGAGGGGCATGGTTTAAATTATTTTCCCCAGGAGATCTGAAAACCATGAATATTCATGGTTTTGAGATCACCAGGGGAAAATAATTTAAACGTACCCTGAACAAAAAGCAGTCAATATTCGTTTTATATACCAAATATATAGATTTTTGTCATCTGGTTGGTTAAAAGAACCATCTTAGCACTTTAAACATGCGATGATAATTTACGATATGTGTCCCGCCGCGGCAAAAGGATGCAGTTGTCGTCTCCTACATGTAGCTCATTGTAGCATATCATATGTATACTAGTTGTATACATCAGATATGCTACAATAAGAAACATGTACGAGCTGACAACTGCATCCTTTTGCCGCGGCGGGACACATATATGTTTTTCCTTCTTCTATACTTCCATGCATGAGTTGGCATTACAATCCCAAACAGTCAAATCAAATGTTCCAACAACAATGAAACCTATACTTTTTAGTCAAAAATATTAAGACATACAAGTAGACCACATTCTTTTATTCACAGGGGAGAAGGCATCAGAATATTTGATAGTTGGTCATTTGATGACACTAAAAAAAGAATCCAGAAATTTGTGCAGGAAAATTTTAAAAGAACGCAAGGCCTAACGCCTACAATAGCAAAACTTCATTCAAGCACAAGAAGAATCTTACAATGCATTTGAAGCTAGGTTGAAACTGCAAGCCCTTAAGTGTAAGTTCAGAGACAAAGGACAATCCGAATTGGAACAAATAACAGCAGGCTATCGCAGTGCTAAACTGCAAAAAGAACTACTTGAAAAAGACAAGAACTATACTCTCGTTGAGGCATACCCAAGAAGCAAGTGTAGAGCATAAGCAACAAGTAGCAAAAGTTCAAATTAAAGAAATACCCTCTGGAGTCTAAACTTACCAACCATGATTGATGCCATGCAGGGATCCTGTCGCAGATGTGGGCTCTCCCACAGTCCAGCTAAATAATGTAGTATTAAACAGTAGTTAATACAGTACTGCTCACCAGGTGGCAAAATGCTTCACAAGCAAACAGACCAATAATATGAGACAGTCAATAATGTGAGTCATAATAGCCGTAATCATGTGCGTGGAGCCAATACACAGGTAACTGAGCGTCGACACAGCCGAAATAGGCGTGCACCTACACCCTGTATACAAGGTCGTAGTCAAAGTTCCCGCAGTAGCATCCACAACATTGGCATCGAGAGAAATACAGGTGAGAAGCAATTTAATAACATCACATTTAATAGTGTGAACATTGTTATTGCAGGCATAGATAAAACAAGTAAAATACTTGATAATGTAGAAGCATACACTACTGTGAAATTCAGGAAGTCTAAAGCAAATACTGCACATCTTAAAGCAAAAATAAACACAGGTGTCATGGGTAACACTCTACCATTGCGTACATTTAGCTTAGCAAGATATGGCCCAAGAAAGTAATTGACCAAGGAATTCCAACATCAGTTATTAACACACCATATACACAACTTATTGCCTATAACAATACTGAAATTAAACACTATGGCACAATAAAGGTGTTACTTCAACGGCCAGACAACAATGAAAGGATAGAAGAAACAACATTTTTTGTTGTCCATACAGATGGCCTAATAATCCTAGGATTACCATCCTTGAGAGAACTGCAGCTTATAATAATAAATAGTAGCATCAATGCAAACAATGTGTAGGTTCCTATTAGGAACATCAAAGATGTCTAACATAGATTCCCTGATGGTTTTGACCAAAGTGGAAATTTTCCATTTATCTTCAAGACAATGCAGTCCCAAAAATACACACATCCCAAAAATGCAGTATCCACATCAGAGACCAACTCAAAAGAGAGTTAGGTGAGATGGAAGCTCAAGGCGTGATCCAGAAGATCACTGAACCGACAGAATGGGTCAGCGGTATGACTATATCTTAGAAGGCGACTGGTCAACTACGTAGTTGCCTAGATGCCAATTGTCAGGGTCATCAAACGTGGTCATCATAAATCCCCAACATTGGAAGAGATAACGCAGAAGCTACATAACGCCAAGTATTTCAGCAAAATGGACACCAAAAATGGCTACTGGTTAAAGGACAACGGACAATTTGTCAATTGGACAAAGAAAACCAGTTATTAGACTACCAGTCATTGACATGCTTCAATTCTGTATTTGAAAGATACATCTACTGAAAACTTGCCTTCGGGTTGGCTATGTCACAAGATATATTTCAACATCGTCTAGACTAATTCCTAGAACAATGTGCGGGTTCGATTGGGATCGCTGATGATATAATTGTATATGAGTCCAATGAAGAGGAGCATTACCGTAATCTTCTTACACCGATGAAAGAAGCCGCAGACTATGGCTTAAAATTTAATAGTGACAAATGTGCCATCAAGACGCAGCAAATTTCATTCTTTTGGAATGATATACGATAGGCATGGTGCCCACCCAGATCCAAACAAGGTAGTTTGCATCCAGTCTATGGAACCTCCAACAGATAAAACTGGAGCCCAAGAATTCTCAGGGATGGTCAATTACCTCTCACTATTCATTCCTGCTGTCAGACAAGACTCAACGAAGATCAATCTTGACATACACGTTTGTGTTGCCTTAGATCTTCAGTGACAATCGGTTGGTGCAAATACATGAAGAAACCTCCAAAGATAAAGACCTCCAGAGATCGATCCAGATTATTGTAGTTAGATGGCCTAATCGCATGAAGAGCTTAACCCAAAGTTTGCGAAAGTATTGGTCATTTAGAGATGATCGATCTGTCAACAGAAGACGTTATTGTTTTGAAAGGTAACAGGATCATAAATTCCAAAATAAATGCAAAATCAGATCTTGAGTAAACTTCACAAGGCACACCAAGGAATGAGCTAAAGAAACCATGTACTGGTATAATATAAATCAGGACATAGGAAACATATGTTCAACATATACAACATGCCAGAACAACCAGCCAAGCCAAACGAAAGAGCCACTCATTAACCATGTTATTACAGAAAGACGGTGGCAAAAACTTGTAACCGATCTTTTCAGTTTCAGCAATTCTAACTATCTGGTCTTAGCGGATTACTACTCCAAATTTCCTGTTGTGAAAAGATGTCTGTAAATTGTACAAGCCACAGAAAGTATGAAATAAATCTTCAGAGAATAAGGAATTCCAGAAAATTTAAACTTCAAGGGTGATAATAAACCATATGTACTAGATGATGTGGACATTGAGGGTTACAGCGATGATGAAGCTAAGAGAGTTTTTATTGACCAAGACTATCCAATGGATAATTCTGTACGCATTTTTAAAATGCCTTAGCTGCAGTTTGAAGCAAAGGTCTACTACAGAGAGATAGAGAAACTATCACTGAGCCACCTCTTACAAGACATCTGATTGATGATAAGATTAAAGACATAGTAAATGTCCACCTTAATGTATCTAGATATCCTTGCCACACACAGGCAGTTGAAAGAGCAATCAAGCTAGTTTCTGAATCAAATACACTATGTAAATATGTAAATGATGGTTACTAAATTCAAGAGTTTAAATATCCTTTCAGAAAAGACACAAGGCATGTTACATTGTGAAAACGGACAGGACTTAAATACTAGCCTGAAATCAAATTTGTCAGGTCAGCCATCATACGGCTATGCAGAAAATGTCTCAATACAGACTTATAAAACGACGCTAGAATTTGTGGGGGTGGACCAGGGACATGTTAAGTTCATATCTATGGTACACTAGGGTTAGGGGAATGTGTCACTTTATTGGCCTCTGCATAGTCACTGTCCATCTAGCAGCCGTATAACGATCAAACTTCAAACATGTATATAATGTACATTTGTGTGAACTTTTACAACAAAATTAGTGATTATGTCTTATATTGATACATTATAATCATTTTTATTGTATACATGATGTGTTATTGCATCACTGATTATATATATATGACTGAAAGATAATAATTGTTGGTAAAGAGTTGACTATTAGATTGTTTTCCTTCTGTTTTGTGCATAAAATGCTTAAAACAGGTCAAAATTTACATATTTGGCATTCGGGGAACTGAAGGTCTTAAGATCCCCTTGAATTATTTTTAAAGTGCATATTTGGTCAAGTGGCACACCTTCAAACCATGGCCGATTTGAAATAAAACCTTCCCTATTTATGCCCTGCCCTAATATCCATAGTATAGGTATCATTATGGTACAATACTATATCTCAAAGTTGTTTTTCATTTCAAATCGGTCCTGTACATCAACAGCATGAGCGTAAACAATCAAAATCAACAGATCACGCTCTGCAAATACGTGCATAAATAAGTGCATCAGTACGCTAAAGACCTTAACAATAAGTGTCGGATAGAAAAACCCTGCAAATCAACTGTGATTAAACTAAATGTCTTTCTAAAGGACAGAACTCATTGTAACCATTTGAATATTTGTTGTTGAATGAATTCAATATTTCAGTCAGTTTTGTACATTACTTTGAGTAAGGCCTAGAAAAAAATAAAATTTGTCTCAGAAACCATTTGCTTTTTTTAAAAAGCTCTGCGGTATGCCATTTAAAAAAAAAAAATTAGGAAATAAGCTATGCGGTATGCGATATTTCTTCTTGTTTTTCACTCTTAAAATTTTGATCGCCCAACTTGGGTGTGTGAAAGACCCAGTTTGTAAGTACGACCCTGCCCTTTTTAACTTTGGGAAGTCTTTACAGTTGAAATAAAACATAAAATTGCAACAGAAAATGACAGCAACCTGGACAGCAGTTGATCGCTGGAAAACTCTCGATAAAAAAAAAAGAGAGAGAGAAAGACCAGCGCGTAGCTCTGCGCGCTAAATTCATTTTCACATACCAATGCACGCGGGTTTCTTGAGACAAACCTTTTTTTTTTGGCCTAATAAAAATATATAAAATTATCTGTATTCTTAACATTGCTGGTTCAATACATAGAAAACCTTATGTTATGGTAAACTGAATTAAGTAAGTTCAATTTCCCTCTTAAATGAAATGTCTAGATCTAAATAAAGGCACATTCTGTTCATGACAATATGTCAAAGTGTCATTTGATGTCTTGTTGTGCTGTGTAGTGACGGTACAAAAAACCCTCCGCTTCACCCTTTAAAATTTTCACCAATCCAATTCCCTTAACAGTCAAAATCAACTATTCCTTTCTTCACTCACAGCTGTCAAGCCAACTATTAAAATAATTTTTCAAATAAGATATACCTATTAACCACCTTATGGTGTGAATTTCAAAAAAACATCCTTCTTTGTTCCCACTAAACAACCACTTGCAGCATTTCAAGAAATTGGGTTGAAGAGTTGAAATCAATTTTTGATTATATTTATAACAGGAAACTTTTTCAAGCTTGAAGTGAAATTTGATCTATAGCAATGACTCGGGAAGGCTTCAATACAGTTGATCAGAACAATTTTCCCAACAATCTATGGCTGCAACATTTGATAGCAACACAAATTTTCAACATTAGTCTTTGTTAATCACCATTATTTAGAGATCGTTCATAGAATAAGGCAGTCCAAGGCAAGAGGTACTACTGACTGGTAAACTTATGGTGTAAATTGCATCTTAAGTTTAAAAACGAATCAAATGGTGGCTTTAAGTAGAACATGGGCATCGGATGGGAACAATACAGTAAATTAACATGTTGCAGAACTTAGAAATTCATGGTCACTTAAGAATATATATACTTCATTCAGAGTCTGTCAATATCTATTGTTCAACATGAAGCATTGTGTGGTCTTGTGGTATGATTACATGGCAAATACAGAAGCAACACACCTTGGAAGAATGTGGCAAACTACACGAAAGCTTTGAATGTACATCCATGTAGATTCCTGGGATGTACTTCCATGTACATTCATCTCGATATGTTTGTGCGTCTGCGTGCGCGTTGACGAGCGACTTGGTAGGACGCATAGGTATAATACGTAGCCACAAACACATACGTAGAGTTGAATATGCAGCATTAATCCACATCTGGTGACGTGTCATCATGTAGACACAATCTTAACGCCTGGAATGTACATGGATGTACATTCACGAGCTCTCGTGTAGTGTGCCCCAATGTTGTGACAGATCAATGTCGAGCAATTGATATTGACTGACTCTAACTTGATAGACCATGATACACCATTACCTTCCTCATCATACCTTTTTAATAAAAACAATAATGTGAATGATTCTCTGAAATGCATAACCCACAATGGGTAATTACCAAGGAATTTTTATAGGGGAACCGATTTTCTCTGCCATCTTGTGTCGCTCATGGAGCAGAGTTATTGTACCTCAGGATATATTCGGAGTTTGGCCCGATATCCAAGCAGATTGTGTAAATCTTCACTTGACGCACGTGCATTTTGTTTCAGGCGCAAACCATGTCTGCACTATAAGTAGCGTGTATTGCGACTTATTCTGATTTAAGTACGCCAATTTTCCCGCTAATCCGTTTTGAAGACTCTCGAAGTATGGCACGCGGAGACGTAAAATGCCAGAGGTACAATAAGTCACCCTCCATGAGCGACAATCAAAGATGGCCGCCATCCCATAGGATTTACACAGCAGTCAAATCAAAATGGTGGTGAGTCCAGATTCCCCTATATAAATTCCTTGGTAATTATAGTATTCAGGCTTTTAAAGGAACACAATATTTACCATAATGTTAAATCCCTTGGTGTAAAGAATCAATGGATCAATGTTGCATAATTTTGCAACTAAGACCAAGATGGCCTGATTAAAGCTGTATCGCTTGATAAGTGTCCAATAGTTGGCTTAGATTTCTATGACGGAACAAGCACTATCCTACCAAGAGCTCCATTGCCATTGATGATGTCATGATGCGCTAGATGGGCGCCCTCTAGAGGAAACTCTTTTCCAATGTGTGGTTTCAACCACCCAGTTTCAATACCTGCTCTGATTGCTGCTGAGATCGTCTTACGGGCTTGCTGTAACAAAAACAAAGAAAAACATGGGTCACCAAAAGTCATTAAAAAGTCTCTTTGAAATGACTGACTTTTTCAATTGAATTCCACATTCCTTCCAATTTGGTCTCAAGATTAATTAGAGAGGTAAGACGTGTGTGTTGTTTGTCTAAAATTTTAGAACGGATTGTTTAAAAACGATATTCTTTACAATAAACAATATGGTTTTCGAACAAATCACTCTACATATATGGCTGTTTTAGATTTCATTATAATGAAATTAATAAACTTTTGATGATGACATGAATACAATAGGTATATTTATGGATTTATCAAAAGCTTTTGATACAATTGATCATAATATTTTGTTATCTAAATTATATCATTATGGTTTTAGAGGAATAGTTGGTTCTGTAATTATCTAAATAAAAGAAAGCAATATGTATCCTATAATTCAGCAAATTCAACAGCAGTAGATGTCAAATGTGGTGTCCCACAAGGATCCATCCTTGGGCCATTACTTTTTATATTATATATGAACGACATATGTCATACTTCTAAACTTTTGAACACAATTTTATTTGCTGATGATACCACTGTTTTTATTCACTTAAAAAATTGTCAATTTTAACCAATGTGATAAATACAGAACTTAAAGAGATATGGAACTGGTTCAAAGCAAATAAATTATCATTGAATGCAAAAAAAACAAATCTTATGTATCTGGGTAAACGAAAACAATTATCGAATATAGATGGAAACATTAATATTTATCTTGATGGCTGTAAATTGAATAGAGTTCATGAAGCTAAATTTCTTGGAATAACTATAGATGAAACATTGACATGGAAGAAACAAATTGAAAACATCTGCAGAACATGCTCTAAAAATATTACTGTTCTAAACAAAGTTAAATTGTTTCTACCTACTCCAGCAATGTATCCTTTATATTGTACTCTTGTTTTACCGTATTTAAATTATGGATTGCTTCTATGGGGTTATGTAAATAAGGAATCCATGAACAAAGTATTTCGATTACAAAAACGACCTTTACGTACTATCTCAAACAGTCCCTACTTATGTCCAACAAAGCCTTTGTTTAATAAATATAATGTGCTAAACATCTTTGATATGTACAAAAAAGAGGTTGCTATTTTTATGTATAAGTATAAATATGATTTACTACCTTGTTCTTTTAATGGAAGTTTTAAGGTAAACCAGGATATTCACAGCTACAATACTAGAAATAAGGGTGATTTTAATATCCCTAAAATTAAATATAAAACAGTTTTTGCGGGTGGACCGAAAATATGGAATGACCTACCTATAGAAATAAAGAAGGCTAAAAGTTTAGGTCAATTCAAATTCATGTTAAACCGTCTTTTACTTACATGTTAACTTAAGTATATATTGTTTAAATGTTCAACACAATATATTTTACTTTTTCATATTCTGAAATGTTTTGTTTCTTCATGCCTACTTCGTGGTTGAGTTGTGTGTTTGGAGGTTATGAGTGGGTGTGTGTTTATGAATGATATTTGGGTGTGATGTGCATAAGCGTGCAACACTCATCAGACTCTTGCTTTTAGTTGCACCTCCTCCATCCTTTTTTGATATTGTTTGTTTGTGTATTCTTGTAAATTTTGATGGAAATGAATAAATATGATGACAATATGATATGATAATCACAAATGCTCAGAGAGGTGTTACTTTTCCAGGAGACCATGTAGATGATATAACTGTACTTCACTGAGCTTGTTCTTCAATATCATATGTTTGAAAAAATCAAGCATATGGCAATTTTTAGAGCCAACAGAAGCCCCACATAAAAAATTAAAAAAGAGTTATTTCATAGAGACAAAGGCTCTCCAAAAATAAAGCATTGTAATTTTGTGAATGCTTAGTACTTACGATTCCTTTGTCTCCTTTTGGCATCATAACTCCAACAATGGAACTCTCCTTTGGCATCAGCAGTCTGGGGTTGATTTCAACTGTGCCTCTGTTGCCAACAACCTATGGGTTTTAAAAATCAGAATATAAAAAGGGTAAGTTATTGAAATGGAATTTGGTTTGTTTCACTATTTAATGTCATGTTTAGATTCCTTTGAATTAAGTCTGCTAGCATTGGTTACTGATGCGGCTTTTTGAGATTTTGGTACCAACGTATTTTTTTTATTTTTCTTGTTACCCATGTGAAATTTTGCGGCTGAAACCATTTTGGAAATAAAAACAAAAATTTGTCTAATGATGTTAACCATAAAATTATCCACACAGTAAAGTATAGGCAACTGTGAAATACAAAATTACTCATATAAACAGAACAGTTGAACTAATTAAACTGAACTTCAAAATTTAAGGTAGCTTGAACGGCTATTTACACATGTCAGAAAATTAGGTATAAAGTGAATAGTTTTTGGGAAAGGGAAACAAAACCTATTTCCTTTTAAAGAAAACCCTTCAATGGTAACATTTA
>JXSR01S001433.1:103840-114081 GCA_000969725.1 Ophiothrix spiculata
CTTAATGCAGTTTATGAGCTTAATCCTTGAGGCCGCTCATCTTAAATAATGTCAGGAGTGTATTTTCATCAAAAAAAAAAATCAAAATTGTAAAATTTTGGAAATTTGTGAAAAATGGTGTGACACCCCCCTTAATGCAGTTTATAAGCTTAACCCTTGAGGGCGCTCATCTTAAAATAATGTCAAGAGTGTATTTGTATCAACAAAAATCAAAATTGAAAATTTACGAAAATTTGTGAAAATGGTGTGACACCCCCTTAATGCAGTTTATGAACTTAACCATTGAGGGCGCTCATCTTAAAAAAAATGTAAGGAGAGTATTTTCATCAAAAAATGAAAATTGTAAAATTTCAGAAAATTTGTGAAAATGGTGTGACACCCCCTTAATGCAGTTTATGAGCTTAACCCTTGAGGGCCCTCATCTTTAAATAATGTTGGGAGTGTATTTTCATCAAAAACTCAAAATTGTTAAATTTCAGAATATTTGTGAAAATGGTGTGACACCATCCTAAATGCAGTTTTTGAGCTTAAACCTTGAGGGCGCTCATCTTTGAAAAATGTCAGGTATAAGGAAAAACAAACAAACACCCAATTGGGCGTAAAAGCTGTAAAATGTCAGCAGCTGCATTAATTTTTTTGTCATCTCTATTATATAACATCATTTATGTCAGGCTTATGTCATTTATTTATTTTTAATATACATAGCTTACTATAAGAAGTAAAAACTTGGGTTTTTGTGTTTTTCTCTGCTATGGTGTGCTATAACTGTTTTCATGCTTATGTCATTATATTTATTTTTAGTATGAAAGGCTTACTATAAGAACTAAAAACTGGGTTTTATGTGATTTTGTCTGCTATGGTCTGCTATACTGTTTTGCAGCAGAAAGAATAATCTTGAACACCAGGTGATTAACAATGAACGGTATTTTTCGCAATGGCTTTAATCATGTTTTGTAAATTTTGGTTACTTGTGCAAGATCGGCCTCTTTTCAAGCAATTAAATGATTAAATAGTAGGCCTAACTTTAAATGGCCCTGACTGTTACATTTTGACCCCTAGGGGCCCAAAGATCTTAAGCGCTGGGCCTAAAACTATCAAAAGGCACTTCTTTAAGTCATGAAGCATCTGTGTACCAGTTTTGGTCCTTGTGGCTTTTGTAGTTTAGGAGTTAGAGGTGGTTTTATGTACATACATTTTGGCCCCTGGGGCCCAATGCCCTGGGCCCCTTGGCCTAAGACTACCAAAAGGCACTACCACATGTCAAGGGGCATCTGTGTACCAAGTCTAGTCCTTGTGGCTTTTGTAGTTTAGGAGTTAGAGGTGGTTTTATGTACAGACATTTTGGCCCCTGGGGCCCAAGGGCCTGGGCCCCTGGGCCTAAGACTACCAAAAGGCACTACCTCAGGTCAAGGGGCATCTGTGTACCAAGTTTGGTCCTTAGAGCTTGTGTAGTTTTGGAGCTACAGGTGGCAACGTGCGAGTCTTACTAAGAAGGAGAAGGAGAAGAAGGAGGAGAAGGAAAGTGAGAAAAATCAATAGGACAAAGACAATATCTATGCTGGGTAAACCAGGCATAGATAAAAAGGGAAAGAGAAAAGAAAGAGGGGTGCAAAAAGGAGAGAAAAAGGACAGAGAAAAGAAAGAGGAATGGTCACAAAAAGGAAAGAAAAAGAGGGAAAGGGAAAGAAGGAGGGGTGCAAAAAGTAAAGAAAAAAATGGAAAGACAGAAGAAGGAGGGGTGCAAAAAAGACAGAAAAAAAAGAGGAAAGGGAAAGGAGAGGTGCAAAAAGGAAAGAAAAAATAAAAAGACGGAAGATAGAGGGAGGGTGTTTTATTTTTTTAGAGGGAGGGGCGCAAAAAAAGAAGAAAAAGGAAGTAGAAAGAAGGGACAGACAAAAGAAAGGAGGGGTGCAAAAAGGTAAAAAGAAAGAGGAAAGAAAGAAAAGAGAAAGGAAAGAGGAAGGGGCACAAAAAGGAAAGAAGAAAGAGGGAAAGAAGAGAAAGAAGGTGTGCAAAAAAGAATGAAAAATGAAAAAACATAAGGCAGACAAAAGGGGAGGGGCGAAAAAAAGGAAAGAAAAAGAAAGAGGAAAGAAGGGAAAGAGAAAAGAAATGGAAAGGGGTGCAAAAAGGAAAGAAAAATAAAAAGGGGAAGAAGCAGCGATGCCACAGGGTTGGCCAAAAAACTCTGGAATATACTTTAGCATGTTCAGAAGCCGCTAATTATAACTTGTTTGAATCACTACTATTTCATGAGAAGTTGTATATTTTGGCGATTTTTGCCAGGAATTTTGGCCTGATTTTAAGGTAATATTTTTCCAAAATATCCGAAGATATTTTTAAAAATTTTAAAAACCGGATTTCAGGAAAAATCCGGAAATGTGGCATCTCTGAGAAGGGAAAGAAGGAGGGTGCAAAAAGGAAAGAATAAATGAAAAGACAGAAAGTAAGAAGGAAAAAAAAGAGGGCGCCAAAAAAGAAAGGTTTAAAAAAGCGAGAGAAGGCAGAAGTAAGAGGGAAAAGAAAAAAATGAGAGGAAGGGAAAAAAAGATAAAAACAAAAGAGAGAGAGAGAGAGGAAAGACAAAGAAAGAAAAAAAGAAAGAGGACAAAATGAACCAACCTGAGGAGATGGACACCAACCAGTTTTCATATGCAAGATGATGCTTCCGAGAAGAAAACTTCAGGGGCGCCAAATTTTACTGCGAAAATGAGAGAACAGCCTTCCTTCAAATATGTATCTTACTTTTTGGCAAACTTCAGGGGTGCCAACTTGACAGGGGAAAGGTAAATCAATCTGATCAGAGCGACACAAACTACAATCATTTTCAAAATTAGTTGAAGCAACCTTCAAAAATTGCCGCGATAAAATGCCGCAATTTTGTAAATTTCCACTGAAATTGTCCTTTTTTGGTCAATATCTGGATAAAAGTACCAACTTGATGCATCCAAATCTATGCACCAAATGACGTGATCTGCGCTTTGAAATTTCAAATTGTCGATCCCCTAAGGGGGCATCCACTCCAACACATCGTTTGTAGATTGCAATTGCTAAGGGGGCATCCACTCCAACACATCATTTGTAGATTGCAATTGCTAAATGCTAAGCTCAGAAGTACCTTGCCCAGATTATTATATACAGAAAAAAGTGCAACGTGAAGCATCAAAAACAAAATCTATTGACCAAATGGTGTGATTTGCACTTTAAAATTGCAAATTTTCTATCTTCTGAGGGCGAACATCCCCTCAGACACCCCCTACATTTTGTTTGTCGATCGCTTAATGCTAGGCTCATAAGTACTTTGTCCAGATATGGATGAAAAATTGCTAACTTGAAGCATGAATTAGATATGCAACAAATGATGTAATTTGCACTTTATATTTTCTATCTTCTGAAGAGGCGCACAGATTTGGTTAGATAAAAATGCCAACTTGAAGCATGAATTAGACAAAAATATATGCACCAAATTAATGACGTGATTTGCACTTTGAAATTTCAAAATTTTGAACATATTGTTTGCTAAATGCTGGGCTTATAAAGTGCCAACTTGAAGCATGAATTAGACAAAAATATATGAACAAAAATGGTGCGAGTTGTGCTTTGAAAATGCCCATGAGCATCTTGGCCCAAATTCCGGACAAGTCAGGGACAAATATCCTGCATCTATCCCTGGCCCAGATAGACTTGGCAATATGTCGCATAACTGGGGTGAGGTGAGGTGAGGAGGACCGTTCGATTTTGCTGGGGTGCCAAAATTAAGTTGTGCCCCCCCCCCCCCCGTTGCACATTTCTGGATACGCCCCTGATAACTGTATTTATTTTATTCAGAACACATGTAGTTTTCATTTGAATCATAAAACTTCAAGAAACACCATTAGATACACGTACAATAGCATAAAACAGGTCCAAATAGTCAGCGTTTTTACCGGAAATCAAATCATTACAAGAATTGCAGATTGATTTACTAGCCCTTATACTAGGGATATCAACGAGAAAATTAAAGTTCCTTTTCAATTTGTTTTCATCACACATTCGAATTGTACCCTGTTTCCAAAATAAAATGACACCAAGATCACATTTGTGGGTCAAGCGGTTCCGGATATATTAAAGATTTTGTCCGAAAAAATTGGCGCTATTTGAGCTACAAACAGGGGTAAATTGGAAGAAATGTCAACATAAGGAATTTACGAGCCTGTAAAAATGTCAAATAAACTAAGAAACTGATTTGTTTTAAATATTTTTCTTCTACAAGTGCCTGACAGTAGCTAAGCATCCAAAAAAAAGCACATGTCTCACTTAGTAATGAAAATATTCAACCAAATTTGAGTTCAATTTCAACAAATAGACCAATTTGACAAGCTGCTTCATATCACAAGTACAACGGGAGTAGGGTTAATGAATCAACACAGCACAGCCACTAATGTTAAACCAGTAAGGTACGGGAAATAATGACAAGTACAGTTATTGTACTTACTCCTGTAACCTTTAAAAGTGCTTATATATCTACAATATTTTACTGATGTTTACTGGATTAATGACATGAAAGCGAGATGCATGTGAGTAACATTCTGATATTGAACCAAATTCACAATTATTCTAACTGATACCATCCAAAAAGACGAGAGAAAACTTCTAATTGTTTGCAATGTCCAGCCAGTCTTTATGCCGTAAGTTGCGGGGAACAGCTGCAATGGGGAGTTGCACTGTTGGCAGAGATTTATCAAACATGTCGGAGAGTGTTGAAGTGTGGGGTTTGTAGGGCCTTTCACGATATGATTCATTCGTTGTTGAAAGTCAAAAAATATACCATTTTGATCACGAATGTCTACAGGTTGTAATGATGTGAAACACTTTTTCAGAGACGTCCTGTGTCATCCAGGGATTGCAAAAGTATTAAGAGATCTCCGACCGGGGCGGTGGTCTGGGGTTTCGATCGACTGCTGTGAAGTACAAGAGGTGATTTCCAAAAAGTGTCCTTCATAAATGGAATAATGGAACTATATCCTTTAAAATATTTATTTACTTTTTGGCTAAAACTGAGTGAATCACATCGCGAAATGCATTTTTTTACAACGCGCTATACCGAAGAACGGGACTTTAATTTGAGTTTGAACGTCGACCTCCAGTCCATTTTTCACACAGAGCTGCTCATTTATGAAAACATACAAACATTCAATCAATTGTAATATACTTGTTTTACGATTAAAAACTAAACAGAACCCCCTGAATATTAAAAGAAACTCCATTTTTTCAATAGTAACATTTTTAATTAGTTTAAACGTTATTGAACCCGTCAATGAAGAGTCTTAAGTGAAGGTACTTCAACATAAATTTCAACTCAGCACAGATTTTTCTACACTAATTGACATCCCTACTTATACCACCTTGCACTTGGCAAATATTGATTTTTTATGATTTTTGAATAATTTGACCTTTTTGACCCCTCTGACCTCATTTGACCCCAGATATTTTTTTTATCACATTACTTTTGTAGACAATGTCAAGATGCTTCATGTCCCAAAATTTCATGACAATATCTTATAATGTAGACAGACAAGTTTTAGTAAAAAAAATAATTTTGACCTCAGTTGACCTCATATAACATTTGACCCCATGTTGGTCTTGTGACACAAATAGGCTGGCCCACTGCTACCTTGATCCAAGGTTGATACAAAATTGGATAGATTCAGTCCATATCTATAATATTGGTCGAGCTATGAGCCGCAAAAATATTGGGCGATACGCAGCATAGCCCAATATTTTAAAACTCATAGCGAGACCAATAAATATTTGGCGTAAATCATCCCATTTTGTCATTATCATGCGTACCACCAGATATTATCATGTATCGGACAGCTCAAATTACAGTCCTCGATTTTACATTTGCACATATGCAAGTTCTTATTTCTTGGTGCAAGAAAAATTTCTACCTATATGCACAGGAGGTGCAAGTAACTTTTCAATCACTATGTTTGATGTACAGTACTTAGTATTATGGACACAAAACAATGTTCAAATATCCAATTTTTTCTTTAATAACTGCCATAATGCCATTTTGTGATTGTTCCCATCAGGTTTATTACAGAGTAATCTCTGGACAGGCCTTGGCAACTTTACACCTAGTTTATCATAGGTGGTCACATATTTGAAACAATAATAGCCTACTAACTCACCATAATCTGATCCAGATAGCCTTCTTGCCTGTGGTTGAACACAAAATGAGCGCCATTTTTCTTGACAACGTCCATGCCTTCTGGTGTGCCTGCCGTCCCTATTACAGTCATACCATAGGCCCTGGCAAACTGTAATGTTGCTACTCCAACCTAATGACAAGACAAGAAGCAAGTGATGAAATAGAGTAATATTTCTTATAAATCCTGGAAATACCGAGTGAGTCAATAAAAGTGCAATAATTGAAATGGCGCCATATTTAAAGAACAAGATAAATACTATATACAATTAACTCTTGTTTCTAAGTAGATCATGGATTTACCTTTAAAATGTTGAAAGAATGGAGATAATTGATAACGGCATTCCAAAGATATGCTTATTTTAAGTGGGTGGTGTAAAATCATTTCTGTCCAACTGGTGAACATTCTGATAATGTGTCTCATAAGGATTGAATGTGACATTGCCTTTCTATTACATTTCTCTGACCCTGAAAAAAAACTTTTGTGGGCCTTTAGAAGTGTCATTTGGTTTTGTTGAACTTTATCATGGGTAAAATAAAAGTGACTGAAGTCCAGATCTTCCTATCCATGAAGTTTGATACATCTCTTGACCATTGTCTCCGTTTGTCATACGTCTTACCTCTCTTGGGGCCAGATTCAAACATTACATTAGCAATTTCGCAGCTGAGAAAGAGCTGCAGTGAATTACTGAGGGATTCTTATCTGTAAATGCTGTGTTAGACTGTACTCAATCAACAAAACTCCAATAAAGATGGAGATCTGAAATACTGACTGATCAGTCAATAAGTTGTCCCGGCCAATTCTACCAATCGTTTGCCAAACAACTCTCGCAGGCAATTTGCAAACGACTCTCACAGGAAATTTACAAACACCTAAGAGGTGAATCAAGCTTTATGGAGGCCATGAAGATGGAAGAGTCTTTTATTATTTTACACATGATGTTTAACAAAACCAATAACACTTTTAAAGGCCCATCAAAGTATTTTAAGGGTCAGCAAATAGTAATAGAAATGCATTGTCACATTCAATCCTTATATGAGACACATGATCAAAATGTTCGCTAGTTGGACAGAAATGATTTTATACCACCTTCTTAAAATGAGCATATCTTTGGAATGCCTTTATCAATTATCCCAATTCTTTCAACATTCTAAAGGTAAATCCATTGTGTACATGTAAACAAAAGTTATTTGCCTAATGTTTATCTTGTTCTTTAAATATGGTGCCCTTTTCAACCATTGCACTTTTATTGACACACTCCGGTACTTTATAAATCAGATGTATTGCATACCAACCTTCTTTTAAAAGGAAATCTAATTTAGAATAAGACTGAAAAAGAAATTGCAATGGAGATTATGAGTCTTTCTATTCAATGTCAGAATGCAAGAAATTCTACAAGAAAAACATTTTATGTCATTTTTTCATTCATGAAATTGCAAGAGATGTTAGTTGTAATTGTAAAAACTTTTAAATACAAATTCTGGTATGCTCATAAGTGATATTTTATTTAACACATTGGCCTTCTCCTGCAATCTCTTCAATCATATCAACTTAACATTTGAGAAATGATGCAAGCTCAAAGCTAGCTGTAAAGGTATGACTTAAATGTTAATGATGGATCCAATTCACTCCAATTTGAGTTCCATAGTAATCAAGCACTTTAGGCAGGGTGAGATAGGTTGTTTGGATTTCTCTTTTAAAACTTTCAAAACCCACTTTAACACTAACTTCATGCATCAATTAATACTTTTTCAATATTTTTTTATACAGGTTGTTGACATCTTAAAAGCTAGAATAACAGAACATATTGTAAAATGTGCCCAAGCTGAAAATGACTGGGTGATATTTAAGGGTGGGAGTTTCGGGAATTATTGCTCCCGAGACTCGAGTTGGTTTTTCGGGCGGGACTTGGGATTCCCGAAAATAATCCCGAAATATGAGAGTGCCGTTCACGTACGCAAAATTTGTGTTTCATTGCATTTTCTATGTCATGTGTGTTAGACTGCCGAATATGGCAACTTGTAATGCTGTCATTTTTTGACAATTTGATACAGATTTTCAGACTTACCAAACCACTAGTCCGTAAGAAATGTTTTTAAAATAATGACGATGTCCTTTAATTTTATTATTTTCAATGTGAAATTTGTGTGTCGAACTCGGACTTAGCTCGATGTTGCGCTGTGTTCTCTTTGTCCACTAGCTAAGCTTGTTGGTCGTTTTTCGTGTACACAGTTCAATTTTTACATGGAGAATTTGTTACTGCATTACTATAATTCAAACTGTTATAGACCAAAATTTTTACTAATACATTGTTGTAACCAAAAATATTATAAAATGAAGGAAAAGTAAAGATTATTGCGATAAAATCAAGATCAAATGTTGCTTTTTTCATGTTATTTACGCAAATAAAACCCGGAAGTAAACGGCGCCATTTCAGCGGTACCCAGTTTTACGTTGCTCCAATGCAAACCAATGCTACTAGTACCGGTGGGAAAAGATCGTGTGACTCGGTGATTCGATCTTGTTATGAACTGCGCATGTGTAAGTGTGATAGTTAGTAGTTTATGAAAATAAGAACATCGCCATCTACTGACAATAATAATATCAACAAAACAGGTCAATTTTTCGTGATCGAAGCGTAATTTTTTGTTGATAAAATTACATTTTATCGGACAGCTTTCGTTTGTTTCGTGTTTTCGTCTACCGCATATTTCTTACGGAACACGAATCTTGCGTTCGTGTACCGGTACAACACTACTTTCATATCATTGGAAATACATTAAAATGGATTACTACAGCTTGCATACGTAAATTGTAAGTTCAGTTACCCCTAATACGAAAATGAAAAGTTGGTACTTTTAAATTGGTACCACTTTCGGGAATCGGGAACATTTTTTTGTTCCCAATTCCCGGGTCCCGATCCCAAATTTAGTGATATTATACTTACAGCTCCACTTGCACCATGGACAAGCACTGTATGTCCTGATCTTGCACGGGCCCTGGAAAAAAAGGAACATTTAATATGTAGTTATATTTAATCATATTGAAAATGCATACATTTTTGGTGATACAATTTAATGAATGATTTACATAACTTCCAAAGAACTATTTTTGTGATCAAAGTTTGTGTTTTTACTAATTTATGGCATGGCCTTTGCACATCAATAGGTCATAATAAACATCTAACCAGCCAAATATTTCTGATCGACCAAGATTCAAATCTTAGTGCAAAAATATAATGTGCTAAATTTACTTTGGGAATCAATTTCTAAGTAATGGAAGTTCATCCTCATTGCACGATATGGTTTGTACTTCAGCTAAATATTGATCCATCTCACTCCCCTCAACCCCCCCCCCCAAAAAAAAAAAAAAAAACTTATAACCTTACTTAAAAACACTAGGTTTGTGAGTAGCACCTTGCATACAGCTTGAAATCTAACTGTTATGGACTCCCATAATCAACCATATTTCTAATTTGTTAGACCCATAATTCCAGGAGAAAGGCCAAATCTAGGAGGCTAAAATTTCAATCAGTGGATAATAAATTCATCAGTCATTAAAATATAATTATATACCGATTGTCTTGATTTGAGACGGTCAATAGGTTACTATTACCCTCTTAAAACAAAATTGGTATATAAAACAAATACTGACTGCCCTTTCATTCTGGCAATATTAAAAACTATTTACCATCTGTAACCTTGAGACTATCATACTATTTCCGAAGTTTCAAGATCACTTTGGGGCAATAGTCATTATTATATACCTCATATATAGATTCATGTCCTCTGATTGGTTAAAAGTGAGGGCATGGATTTAACTAGGCCCTATAAATTTACTATGCCCGGGGCATGGTATTCACTATGCCCGCTCAATGCATTTTGCGTCGTGTAACTCGAGCTTTACGCGCGCGACTGTAAGCATTCATGGTCAGACACGCGCTGCAGTGCGTGAGCTAGTTATCTTGGGCGCACTGAATACGACGCGGTCAGCACTGAAATATCGTAAATTATTATCGAGCGCTTGGAGTGCTAAAATGGCTCTTTTAAC
>JXSR01S001434.1:22650-33876 GCA_000969725.1 Ophiothrix spiculata
TTTAAAAAGGCCAATCTTAACATTAATTTTGTATCTGACATGTAAATATATGAGGGAGTACATATGGAACTCTTTTCTATTTAGAATAGCACTCACGACTTCTCTCACACACGAAAAAAAAAATTAAAAAAAAAATGATAATTAAAAAAACCCGCATTTAGCATTAGTTTTTCAAGAGTAGGAGAGCTTTGAGACAAACAATTTTTTTTAAATGGCCCAATGTGAAAAAAACCCCAGAGGATCCAGCATGTGGTGAAGGAGACATCATGGAAGGCTCTGTAACATTATGGCTTCCTCAAGATAGACCTCTCAAGAAATGGAGACATCTCTGGGCTAGGACATACAGGTCTGACAGAAAAGCAAGGTAATTGTGTTAAAACTGCTCAAATGTTACTATTGTAAACCAGAGGATCCAGCGTGTGGTGAAGAAGACATCATGGAAGGCTCAGTAACATTATGGCTTCCTCAAGATAGACCTCTCAAGAAATGGAGACATCTCTGGGCTAGGACATACAGGTCTGACAGAAAAGCAAGGTAATTGTGTTAAAACTGCTCAAATGTTACTATTGTAAATCAGAGGATCCAGCGTGTGGTGAAGGAGACATCATGGAAGGCTCTGTAACGGCTTCCTCAAGATAGACCTCTCAAGAAATGGAGACATCTCTGGGCTAGGACATACAGGTCTGACAGAAAAGCAAGGTAATTGTGTTAAAACTGCCACCTCTCTTGCACTAATAGCACATAACACCGACCACAAAACGACCAAAGTTGGCGCAGTACAGTTAATGTGAGTATGCCGACTCAACCAAAACAGAATCAGAAACTGCGCAAGTTTTTAAACAAATAAAATACTAATGTGAAAAAATTACCCATGAGTAGAGACCATGAACATGCTAACATAGACATAATAGCATTATGAGAATCCATATGGATACAGAGGTCCATAAAGCTTTCATCAGAGGTTCATAAAGCTTTGGCACAACATGAGTGAAGGGTTCCAAAGGACCATACTTCTAAGGTAAGATGGTTTTGCTTTCTGCTTATGAAGGAGAAGAAGTCAATGTTGTGGATATCTCTGATTACCATGCCTCAAAAATATTTATTAAGAAACAACAGAATACAAATGGTCAGTTAAACTTGATGTGCATGACAGTGTTTTGCCTACTTCCCCCAAGTGCGCATAACGCTCACACGGAAAAAATTGAAATACTATCACACCCCTACCATCGCACCGCTGTAATCATATCACTTATCAGTTAGAAATTCATATGGTGACCCAGAAAAATGGACATTTTGGGCTGAATTTTTGATGTGTTAACACCACATTCATTGAGATATTTATAAGGTACAGTAAAGTAAATACAACATGGTTTATTTCGAGAAGTATTGAAATTTCATGTGATTACTTCCCTCCGCTTCACGTCAGGAAGTAGTCACATACATCCAACACCTCTGGATCAGTAATTCTCACTACTTCCCTCTATACCATGTTGTATTTGTATACTACTTCATATGGGCCCATTCCAGACATGTGTCGATTAAGTTGATAAAATTCTTCCAGTAGATACAGCCCTTAAGTTGATATTATGATAGCATAACAAGCCATGGAAAGATTTCAGCTGCTGGCTTTAGGAATATTATGAGACAGTGGTGTATGGATTTCTGGTCCTGTGGACACAAGCAGGGAAAGCTGTCTCATGTTTGCACCGCTAATCATCAAGAAATTAAGACACATCTTCAGAACTGGAAAGAATGTGAATTTCCCAGGAAGAAAACTCAAAAATTCACTAATTTATTAAGTTTCTGTATTTGAAAATGCAGAATTTCTCACCAAATACTCAAATTTCCTGGGAAGGAGCTTCCTGATTTCCACACTTTTTCCCACCATGCACATCTTTGGCAGGACATGAATGGTTTAATAAGAAAGCGCAATACTTTGGTTAACATGGTACAAGTAATATATACAATCGATTACGTGTATGATTTGTCAAGAAATGAAGACAGATCAAAAACTTCCACAAGAAGTTCTGTTCATTTTAAACCGTTAGCATGAGTGACACTCTGGAGTTTAGATACATGAGGACCAAAGTCTTCCCTGGGCAGCAATTCAAGTTACCATAATTTCACATTGAATCTGGATGTAGAGGTTCCAAATTTAGGGAACCCCATTCTTGATACTCTTCTTGACATAATTTTCCATATGAGAGTGCTAACATTATAAGTAACCAATACTTTGTTTTTTCTAAAACAGATGGGAGACGGACGATAACTACTGTCAGACTGCCCAGGCTTCCTTCCCTATGGATAGGTTCCCCCTGATACTAGACATGATAGATGCGGCAGTGTTTGACTACCTCATAGGCAATGCTGATAGGCATCAGTATGAAACGTTTGAAGCTGATGGAGATATGGGAATGCTGCTACTATTGGACAATGCAAAAAGGTAAAAAAACAATTGCGACTGTAAGGTTTAGACCTTACAGAGTGTATGGTGCGAATTACACAAAAGCTGAATTGAAGAAGTTCAAATTTTTGTTTGGTGTAGTAGTAGCAAGTGGCAAAATATAATGGCAATTTCAATTTGTGCTACAGAGCAAGTAATAATGACACTCATTCATTTGGATTGATACAAACTTAAGTTGTATTGATTATTCTAGAAGAAGTAAAATTTTACACTTTATTATTTGGAGCAACCGTGGGGGAAAACTTAATCTTCAGCTGGGTTTGATACTGACACATGATTTTGAAAATATTCATTTATCAGAAATAAATTAATATAATAAGATGACCTTCATATATTATTGCAGTGTTGTATTTTACTATTATTTTTTTTATTGATTTTCAGCTTTGGGAATCCATACCATGATGAGAAGAGCATCCTAGCACCTTTGTATCAGTGCTGCAGGTAATTTAAATCTGTTTTAAATACAACACAATCTGATTTTCAGCCCCCAGACTATAAAAATTATCTAACAATGTCTAAAAAAGTCAACTACAATGTGACACTATGTTGGGGATATAGACATGGAAATACTTTTTAGTGATATGAAAGCATTTTCAGAGATTTGTATGCATGTATATTTTGTAAGTATAACTTACAGAAGGGACCTATTGTAGTTGGGGTTTTCTTGTAATGGCGTATTCAATTGCATGCAGGATAATCTTTCTGAAATTTGTATTGCTAGGTTTCTAAAAGACAGTTTCATTGTCAATGGGAATTCAAAGCGCACATACATTTTGTCACCATAGAGACTCTAAGTTGCATAGGACTTTCCACACCATAAGTGAGTGCCATGCAGGATGAGTTAATTGAATGCTAAACATAGGTCTGTATGAACAAAATAAGACTAAAGATAGTCCTGGACTAAGTGAAATTTGATTCATGAAAAATAACACAGTTTTTGGAAACTGTGATAATAAATTGCACACACAAAATCAAATCGGAGATTTTGATACATCATGAAAGTACATATTTTTCTCACTACCCTTGTGAATTTACATGCCCATATTATGTTTATTGAAGAGATATGGTCAGCAAATGAAGAATTACTGGAATATCGTGTCAACAAAAATAAATATCCTATATGTTTCTATGGGCCACTCTTAGATACATTTTTGCCTGTAGCATTAATTTGACTCAAGGTATGCGAATGAAACTTTACAATTGATTTATGTATGTGATGACCCTTCCTTCAAATATGAAAAAAGCGTATGGTAAGTTGTCACCAGATCGGAATACCCACCTTTAAAGATCTATACTGAATTTTCTGTAATTTGACCATTCATTTAGAACATATGCATTTTTTTCAAAAAGATCAAAAGTTGGTTTAGTCCAGGACTAACACTAAACCAATTGTTTGTTTTAAAAATAATTGCAATGTTCTAAAACAGACAAATGAATCAAATAGTAAATAAGTTTGAATCTTTAAATAAGAACATAAATTGTTGTAAGATTTCTCCCGAAATTTCAAATTTTGCTTAGTCTGGGACTAACTTTAGTCCTATTTTGTGCATACAGACCTTATCTACTGAAATCTTTTGTTGAAGTCGAGCACATTTGTTATCAGATTCAGGCACCATTCTGTAGTTTTGTAATATGATTTTGTTAAAGGTTATATGCAAAGAAGGTGAACGGTGATCAGCAATGAACCAATTAACACTCATATAGGATGAATAAACAACAATTCCTGCAGTTTTTGCTTCCATAGTAAAAATAAAAGCATTTGTAGAATATACACCACAAACCTACACAACTTTAACCCACTGAATCATGACATACATAAAGGTTACTGTCCTGTGTGGCCAACAACTACCAGCTTATGTGCAGGACATGTAAATGCATAGAGTTAGAGCAGTATTTTTGTGTGTGGGAATTTTTCACTTACCTGCTATTGACTGGCATTAAATTAATTAAAATAATGTATGATGTCAAGTTATATAAAAAGTAAACTTTTAAAACCTATTTTTCAAATTAAACATTATGTCTAGTCAAAAGTCAAAAAATAATCCAATAAATATCCTCAATACATCATTGGTTTGTATGTGAAAAGCAACACTGCATTAAACTTGGGTAAACTTTATCTATGTCATTTTTGGGTGATAAATTGTTTCAGTTTATTTTGCTGTTGCTATGATGAAAATTTGTTGCTTTTTTATTTAGTTGGTTTGATACAACTTATTTATATACTTTGGTGTCAAATATACCCAACCTTTGCATATAACCTTTAAGTTAAAACAACTTTACTCAATTATATTTCTTTTGCAGAATAAGAAAGCCATTATGGGAAAAACTGCAAACTTTGAAAAATGGCGTTCTCAGCAAGACAATGCGCCAGGTTCTAACCCACGACCCCATCGCACCAATACTGACAGACAAACATCTGAAAGCCATGGATAGGAGATTAGAGCATGTTCTTGTTATGGTCATGAAATGCTTTGAAAATCACAGCAAGAGTGTCGTCCTGCAATGAAAATACGTAAGAATTATATATAGTGCTATTTGTGATGGCAAAATATTTATTTGTATATTGTTCAAGTTTTTATGACCATTTGTCGTAAAGATTATTGTGCCATTAAAGTTACAGAACCCTTGAGCTGCCTTTTGGTGTAAAACCCTGCCGGCATCACAGTCAGGTGCAGGTAGGCCAAAAAAAATTGTGTTGCCCTCAGTAAAACTGACCCTAGTCAAAAACAAAATGAAAAAAAGGGTTAGGAAAGCATCCAATTTTGCTCAAATTGAGTGTTTTTTGAGAAATAGGTATCACTTTTCTTATATCGTCATAACAAAACCTCTGAAGCTGGTGTCATTGTTTTAAAAGTTGTTTGTCATGTGAAGTTGCCAAAGATGATCACAATCCAGAATTGCTGCAGTTTAGTAGAACTCATTTGTTTGACAACCATCATAATGGTCGTGCTATTTTTGAGTACAAAAAGGTGGAGATTGTGACCTGTAGTTATGATGACATCACAACATGGGGTCAATCATGACAGGCACTCAAAAACCAGCCATGCATTCAATTCTTGAAAAAGGTTTTTTTTTATGTGTTGGTTATGTTGATATTGTTAAATGTTCTTCACTATGCCAGAGTTAAAAGTGCTTTTTTATTACAGGGTCCCATTATTTTTTTTATTTTAGACCAAGTATATGACAACAGTAATTGATCACCCAGAGTGTTTTGGAAAAATATAAGGCCAACAAAAAATAATTGTTCTGTTGCCCTAATAATTTTTTTTTTATAATTTTTTTTTACAAGCACCCAAAGTACCAAATGTGGGTGCATTTTCCACTATTTTCAAAATATTTTCTCAAAAAACACCCAATCTGAGCAAAAATGGGTGCTTTCCCGACCCTAATATTTTTTTTCTAATTTTTAAATAGGGTCGGTCGCTGAGGGCAACATAACAATTTATTTTTTTTGGCCTAAGGAGCTGCTTAATATTCATTTATTTTGGAAATGGCTGTCAATATTTATACTTCAAAGCATCAAATGATATTGTAATACACAAAGTCTAAATTTATATCTAAAGGGTACACAACAAGAAGACATTGCTAAAGTTGGCAAGACAATGATAAATAAGCAAATGATTTTATTTGTTTCTCTGACCTGATATACTAACAAGACGCAGCTAGCGTGTGGTTTGGTTTTAGACACTTTGAAGATGCTAACAAGTTTTAAATAATTATAACCTTAGCATCTCCGTTTGCCTCTAGCTAGACACTAGCTGCGTCTTGCTGGTATATCATGGGCATAACTCCAAGCGGTTAAAACTATCTAATCCGAATAGGTTATACAAAAACTTCCTGTTTCCTTTATATTTAACCCAGATCTCTCGCATCCCATACCAATGTACAGCTGTGGCAAGTCACAGAATATAGCCTGCCTCGGCGGCACTTATGCCATATATATCCCCTGCCAATGATGTATTCGGACTTGGGCAAATTTGTTGATTTTTGCTTGTTGCGTTTTGTTAGATAGATGTGGGTTAGGGTTAAAAGATAAAATATCCAATAATATGATTGGTGCGGCTTTGAAAACAAGCTTGTTTGAAAAAGAAAAAGAGATGATCAACTGCTGTTTTCAGTTTCATGCCTTTACAAAGTAAATTACATTCCTACAAAGTAGAAAGGAATTGCTTCTGCAAAGTTGAAAAGTGCATGTTAAAATTTAGTTAGAGTAACTTATCTATTACCTAGTTTATTTCCTGAAATATGTATTCATATTTTTTTACTGTATTTTGTATTTTTACACAATACCGATTAGTATGGTATTAATTATAAGTATGATTCATATTTATAGAAGTGAATGCACTCGATACCCAAGAAATTTAAGACTACGGTATTGTTAAACCATCTCAAAGATGATATTTGTTGTGCAATATTATGTGTGCTACTATTTTTGCCAAATATATAAAAACCAAATATATTATACAGGGTGAGTCAAATTAAAGTGTAATCAACGGAGGATTTTTTTACAGGAAATTTGTTTATGGTTTTCAACTTTAATTATACTTAATAAATAGCAAATTTTATCAGCTTTCATGAGAATTTTATTTTATTGAAATTGACCAATGCATTCAAAAGTTACAGCCGTTTAAGTAAAGGTACCCAATTTTGATTTCGAATAAATTTTCTTCAACATGAACTTTTTACTGTACAGCAGGCTGTAGTATCATATTGATTGTGCATTGATGAACTTGATGCTGCATTCAAAATATTGCACAGGCACGCATTGTGCAGAGATACTGATGGTCATTTCAGATATAAGTGCACGATCTTGACAACCAATGCCATGAGATAAATCATTGCGCAACAATGTAACAAGCGGCATTGGCATTTTGTTGCAATTAAGTATCATCAGACTCATAGTCCGGTTAAAGATCGCCGTCTGTTTTGTCTGTAGTTTACGGATGCCAACCAGGTCCAGGACAAGGTCCCATCACCTCGAGTCATTAAAAATATTGTTTATTAGCTAACGACCGCACAACTCTTCGTAACAGAAACAAGGAAGGCTGTGGAAGATCCTGATCTGGATGATTCAACAAAACAACAACCGAATTAGAAGAGCTTTTATGAGAGATCTGAACATTACGTACTACCCACTACCCACTACCCGATATTTCAAAGTCCACATTCAACAGCCTATTGTTTTCTTGTTATTTCATTTCCATTATCATAGGCATTCCTATCATAAAAATTGAAAGAGACAACAGCCTTTGTTATCAGTACGCACATAAACTAAATAGCGTAGTCTGTTCGCCATTCAAATTGGGTACCTCCACTCAAATGACTATAACTTTAGAATGCTTTGTCCGATTTCAACACATAAATTTTCTATGAAAGCTAATGAAATATGACATCTCATACAGGAACAAGTTTGCCACAGAATAAACGGAACTGGTTATATAAAATCACTGATTAGATTAGATTACACTTTATTTTGACTCACCCTGTATAGCGATGCATTTTACTCCCTAATTAAGGAATAGAGAGAGACATGATTAATTCAGAAATGACAAAAATATCATGCAAAGATGTTGAAGATGACTCATACTTTTCATGTTTTTTATTTTTCAAGTTTTATTTTTTACAAAATTATTTTGACACTGATGCTTCCTTGATGGTACGTCTTCCTGTAGCACAGTGTATGATTTCCTTTGTCGCTTGGTAATTTTGAATATTGTCTATGCATGCATAAATAGTTAAATGTGGGTTATTCTATTTGCTCTAAAAGCATTTTTTGAACAAGATGGAATTAAGCATTGTATTTACTGAACTAGGAAAATAGGCACATTTTGAAATTGTTGAAAGTTAAACCTGTTGGGTTTGACAATCACCTGGCAACCACAACAACTGCTATATAGTCTCTCTTAAAGACCAATATAGTTTAACAGTTAAACTGAGCTGGTTACAGGAGAACACATCAAGGGTTAATTAGTTTTGACAAGTATTATAAACATAGCAAGTACACACCACAGGAGTTCTTGAACATAAATGTTAACTATGTTTCACAAAATGTGTCCTTGCTAAATTCTTAAAACCACATGACTCTAATCCTAACTCAAATCAAGCCACAAGGTACTCCTTGATATTTTCCAGATTTTTACATTGGCCTTTAAATCAGCATAGGTTTATTCAATTAAAGGTGTAGGTTCCGATCACATCATCAACCCCTGGGCTCAACTGGAAGTAGTATATTTTTTGATGCCATATGAAAGCTAATATTTTTGTAAGTCTAAACCCAAAATTTCACCTCCAAATTCTTTAGTATTACATATCCTTATACATGGTATAATTACATGATCGTAACTGTTTTGCCCACAAAATCCAAAATTTCATCTCCAAATTCTTTATAGTTACGGTGATTTAGCATAAAATGTAAATTTAATTGGTATACATATTTTCTATTTCTTTTGTATTTTCATAACAGCCCCATCATCAGGGTTGCATACTTTCTTTTGTTTCTCAAGAGAAAACAAGAAGCTGAGGTTGAAATTTCACAATATGCTTTTCAGCAGTCAAGGTTAATCAGTTGAAAGTAAATTACACACATGCTAAGATAGGAACCTACACCTTTAATTTACAGATCTTACAGAAACAAACATTTTTTTGCAGATCTTACAGAACCAACTGGTTGTTTTTGCATTTCCATAATAATATATATTAACCATCAAATGTATCATAGATACCTCCGTGCATAATATTCTTTTACAAATGATCGACAAAATGGAAGTTCTGGCATAAATCATCTATATTATTAGCCAGGGATCTTAAATATGAGAGTCTTGTTGTTGTGATAGCTGGGTCTGTTGGAAAATGTGATTTGGGAATATCTTTATTTTACAGGGGGTCATAGTCCTGAAGTGTTACTGGTTGCCAGATGACACTAGTGGGTGTTTCCCAATGCAGGGCTTCCTCTTTGGAGGGTTAAGTTGTTGTGTTATTAATATTTTGAAAACTTCTTTTCAATGACTGCATGCTTTTTAGCTAAATTATGAGTCAAGTTACAACATAGACTTCAGGTGGAACTGGTCTCCAGATGACACATGAGTGTATATTGCATTGGTTTTTCAACAAGACAATGAATGGGCCTCCCCTTGGGTGGATAACTGCTGTGTAATTCCCCCCCCCCCAAAAAAAAAAAAAAAACAAACAAAACAAAACAAAAAAAAAATCCATGTTATAGCATGCTTGCTTTTCTGCTAATTTTTTAAAACAAGTTACAACATAGGCTTCAGGTGGAACTGGTCTCCAGATGACACATGAGTGAATAGTGCATTTGATATTCTCTAGACTAGTGCAGTGACTGAGCCTCCTTGTTATGGTAACTGTTGTGTAATTTTCTGAAAAATCCATTTCAATGGCTACATGCTTTTTAGGCTAAATTTTGAATCATGTTACATAGACATCAGTCGAATTGGTCTCCAGGTGACACATGGATGTATTGTGTATTGGTCTTTCTCCTGTGCAATGACTGGGCCTCCTCTTTTTACTAGTGACCCCATTTAAAATAACTGTCTTTTCAGTAAGCTGTCATAATAATTGTTGCAGGACATTCTTGGCAAAGTTGCAGTTACAAACAATCTGCCATGAATTGTGGACTTGGGCATCTGCTGTTTATGACATTTATGTTTTGTAGGTTTTCACATTGAAAAGTCACTCTTTGCTATCTGCATTAATCAGGTCTGCATTTCTTCACTGAGATTTTGAGTTTTTTAAAGAATGCAATTCCTTTCTATGCATAGACCTTGTTGATCATGATGCACCCACAATGAAATCAATCAAGTACTTGAAAACACTCAGTATTAAATTTTTGCAATCTGTGCTACGAATACAAAGGGCAAGACGTGACTTCCAAATCAGCTAATACGCATATTGTGATGCACTTTAGTTAAATCTTAAATGTGTCCCGTCATATCTAAAGGTACCATAAGGTCGGCATAGTAAATTACTAAATACAGGCCATTGAAGCTGAGCATAGTCGAAAATCACTTACAAGGTCGAATTTGTAATTTCATATTAATCAGAGTCCAACATCCAAAACATAAGAAAAATGTTTTAAAAACTGAATTAAAAATCCTCTCTCCAGTCAAGTTTTACCAGTACAAAAACTTTAAACTTGATTTTCTTAGAACTTTAGTTTTCTGAATCAGCCTGATACTTTTTACCAACTTTGATGTAACTTTGCAATTGAACATCCAATAACCAAAAGCAAGGTGTCATTTAAAAGCTTAAAATATATTTTTTCAGATGAGACCAAAAAATCAATTTTCATTTTGGGACCCATAATTATGTACTTTTCGATATGACGGGTCACAAATGGTCAATAGGTGGGTTTTGACTCTACAGTATAAAGGGTGTTTTCATATAAAGGGTTGCTTAAAAATAAAATGGGCGGGTTAAAAATGGCACTGCCAACTATGTAGCTTGAACGTAGATTGTGACTTTATCATATAAGTACAATAATTTGCCTCCAAGAACTTTCTAAAATAAATATGAGAAACATTTCTAATTCAAAAGTGTTCAATGACAAGGTGAATTTAGCATACCTCATCAAGACATAGATTTCAGTAGATATACAGCCACACATCCTTGGTGGTAACTTTGTTGGTTTATTGATTCAGTTTTGAAATCCATGTCTCCTCCTCTCAAAGCGGCCCTATTGGAGAATGACTGGATGCTATCTGTAAAGTAGGCCTGGGACTAAACCCGGGTACCTGCCTGTCATG
>JXSR01S001434.1:54337-69115 GCA_000969725.1 Ophiothrix spiculata
GATACAAAACCACATACCCTTTTTTTTATTGCTTGACTAAAAACATGTGGTCCCCCTCTTTTCACCTGGCCCCCATAGGTAGAAATAATGAACGGTCCCTTATTTATAAAGTATTGATTTTTTTATGCGCGCGTAGCCAGCAGGGGGGGGGGGGGAAATCTGTCAAATCGGCTTATTTCAGCTAAACAAATTGTTAAAAAAATCTTGAAATATTTGACTCAAAACATTTGGGAAATTTTTAATGAAAATTTGTTCGAAGTATATGATTTTTCACTTTTGAATCATCAAAATTTCTTTTCTTTCTTTTGCCTTTATTTTTTGAGGGCCCCCATTTATATCTTATAGATCCATTTCTTAGCCTATAGATTTTGTGTATTTTGCAAAATTTTACCATCAACGATGTAGACCTTCCTTTTTTGTTTTCTACAAAAACCTGGACAACAAAAATGAAAATTTCATTTTACTTTGACTATGGTACTAATGATTCAATAGTTTATGAACCATCCCTTCTGATATCGATATTTGAATAAACCAGCATCTGACATTCGCCCCATTTTCTTTGGCCTCTCTGCATCTTCATCTCTCATAGCTGCCCTTACCCAAATCACTAACCTTTTGTTAACCTTTCCTTAACATTTAGCAATCAGTAAATTTAAACCTTTAAAGGTTAATATGCACATATTAAACCTAATGGTAAATTTGAAAGGTTAAGAAAAATGCTAGTTAATCTTATATTGAGGCAAAATATTTAAATGGGCTAAACCTTGAAAGACCTTGAAAGGTTAAGCAATGGTTAACAAGAAAGGTTAAGGTTAGGCTTCTTAACCTTTAATGTTAGGCTTCTTAACCTTTAATGTTAAGCTTCTAAACCTTAAATGCTAGTTAACCTTATATAGAGGTGACATATTTAAATGAGCTTAACCTTTACAAGAAAGGTTAAAGTTAGGCTTATTAACAATGTGTGTCAGACACTATAAGCTTAATACTTCATTTACACATTGCAATATTAAACTGCTTAGTCAAAGCTAAACTCATCCAATGCAATATGATTATACCTTAGTGATGAGCAGCATCTATGGACCTTACTACTACAAAAAATTAAAAAAATACATATCTATAAAGGCCCAAACCATTGAAAACCGTTTAACACAGCCAGCAGACGATCAAATTTGAAATTTAAAGAATCAATTAACCTTTGACCTCTAAACCTTTTCACTTAAAGGCTAAGGACAAAGGCTTAGCACTTAGATTATTTTTCACTAAAGGTTAAGGACTTAGAAATTTGGCAATTAAGGCTAAGAGTGTGTCCTGGAAGGTTAAATTTTAGAGACTAAGGTTAAGAATTCACAGCTATTAACCTTAAATTGGTAATAAGGTTTAAGAAAATATGTATTTTAACCTTTAAATGTCAATGAAAGACTAAGAAAAGGCTATCTTAACCTTTCCATTGGGTAAGGGTGCACGAGGTGTTGGACCAGCAGACATTGTTCCAATATTGATACTGGTACCTTCACTACTGGTTACAGAACTGGTTGATGACTGCAGACTTGGTTTGATCTTACCAGTCTCAGATATTGTCTCTGGCCGATGATCAGATTTAGATAGTGTTATCGTTGCAGCTGGTGCAATTTGAGGTTCACAAATAACAGGTGCTCCACATGCATGGCAGGTGTGGACTGCAGGACTGCAGCTGGATGGAAAATGTTGCGGATCAGGAGCAGAGGTTGGATCTGCATCTGGAACAGAGCCTGAGGAAATGGTGCTGGTACTTGCTTGATCTGACGGCTTGCTTTGTGCTGCCTTGATCCCTTCTCTGATGTCATTGGCTACAGACCTGATGGAATCTTCATCCCAACCCTGATCTGATGTTGGTGGCTTATTGAAGAAATCAGGGTTCTTGAGCCCACTCTTGATGGTAGGAATGGCTTAGTCAGTCGAGTCGGGCAGTTTTGACCAGAAACCTTGTCGGCACATCATCAGTTGACTCGGCTCATACTGGTCAATTGTAAGTGTCCACTGCAAACATATGTTTGGTTATATTCACTTGCCTTATAGTCACTTCTAGTTGTAAGAATAAACTTTGACCACCATTTTCTTGCAAACGCAGTATCAGCCATGGTGTGGATGGGAAACCCATCCCGTGCTGTGTTGCTACATCCCCCGACCACACATATCTTCCCTACAGTCTCCTGCTGTCTTTTCCTACGCTTCTTCTGCGACTTCCCTTCCATCACTGATGGTAATCCATAGTTGAACACCTTCCTGATATGGGGGCAATTGACCCCCATACCAAGCGTAATGGTTGTAATTAAAAGAACTAGCGGATTTGCATGGCAATCTTGGTTTGTCATTCTGTCCAAGATTCTACTTTCTGATCCATCGTCTACACCCGAATGAAACATATCAATGATACGTGTTTGCACAGAAAACACAAAAACCTGGAGAGATATGATCTACAAACCATTCATAGATTCCCGATACCTGATCTACTGTGCGACAGTAAATAATGCTTTGTGGTGTCTGCGTCACCCTTATGACTTGTTTGTAAGTACAGAGCTCTGTACACAAGTTTCATACCAATGCTAGAGTGACACTATGTTTGTCTAAGATTCTACTTTCTGATCCATTTTCTACACCCGAATGAAACATATCAATGATATGTGTTTGCACAGATGGTGGACCAGAAAACAGAATACCTGGAGAGATATGATCTACAATCCATATCAAACGCAATGGTGGTAATCACATTCCCATAAAAAATTCTATGGGTTTTAAGTGAAAACTCATAAAGTTGGCAATTACTGCGAAACGGGCCTTACCTTTATTTACCATGTTTACTCTGGTATAAACTTGTCAACTTTAACATCTTTCATTTTACACTGACATTTCTCCTGACATACACTGCAACACTCACATAATTCACACTTACACAACTTTCACAATTTCCCTTACAGCCACTCTTAAGACTCTTCTTCTTAACCTCCTCATCCAAACCAGCAGTGAGAGAAAATGGTTTTAGGGTTGACAAACATATACAAGTGGTGCCTTCAAAAATATCCTTAAGAGAGTCATCCTTATTTTGTGTGATGCTACGTTTGTAGCAGTAGCATATAGCTATACCTGCTTCCCCATCCCTCCCACATCTCCCTATTTGCTGAACATAATCTACCGTGGTGGATTACGGTAAACCATAGTTAAATACCCTCCTGATATGGGGGCAATTGACCCCCATACCAAAGGCAATGGCAATGGTGGTAACTAAAAGAACTAGCGGATTTGCATGGGAATCTTGGTTTGTCATTCTGTCCAAGATTCTACTTTCTGCGGATTTGCATGGGAATCTTGGTATGTCATTCTCTCCAAGATTCTACTTTCTGATCCATCGTCTACACACGAATGAAACATATCAATGATACGTGTTTGCACAGATGGTGGACCAGAAAACAGATTACGATCTACAAACCATATCAAACGCAATGGTGGTAATCACATTCCTGTAAAAACACTATGTTTGTCCAAGATTCTACTTTCTGATCCATCGTCTACACACGAATGAAACATATCAATGATACGTGTTTGCACAGATGGTGGACCAGAAAACAGATTACCTGGAGAGATATGATCTACAAACCATTCAAAGATTCCCGATACCTGATCCATTGTGTGGCAGGAAATAATACTTTGTGGTGTCTGCGTTACCCTCATGACTTGTCTGTAAGGACAGTGCTCTGTTTCGTACCGATGCTAGAGTTACACTATGTTTAAAGGGGTCAATTCCCTCGTAATTTTCTATAATTGTAATCTGCATTAACACTGAACAGTTCTCTTCACTTGTAACAGGCCTCTAGAATTTTTACATCAAGTTCAGCAGGATCGAAATCAAATCCACTCTCTTTGATTTGTACAAATCCTCTGCATACCATTTCAAAATTCTACTCTTGTTTGAGGCATCATTTTATCCAATCTGTAAAAAAGAGGTTCAGGCAGTATATAAGTATTTTATTAAAAAACAACACACATTGGCATGTTTTGGTGCTTTGGGTGTTCTTTTGGTCGACATTTAGGGAATTTTTATGGACCTTTTTTTGTACCTCGTCAAATTTGGGGGGGGGGGGGGCTGCGACTCCCCCACCGCACCCCCTGCCTACGGGCTTGGTCCTACATAGACTACAAACATCAATTTTATTTTGCCATTTGGGACATTTTTGTCATGTCCAATTGATACACATCCAATTTGATACTTTAAGACTGGGTACTAGTATGTGTTCACCCATTTCTTGCTGACATT
This sequence comes from Ophiothrix spiculata, assembly GCA_000969725.1. Lineage (NCBI taxonomy): Eukaryota > Metazoa > Echinodermata > Ophiuroidea > Amphilepidida > Ophiotrichidae > Ophiothrix > Ophiothrix spiculata. Next base: position 58,626 of record JXSR01S001434.1, read on the forward strand.
TTCAGCATAAAGGGCCGGCATGTTTTCCCTTATTATTTCTTTAGACAAAAGTTATGGTATAAAATCAGAGTCAGACTTTTTTCCCCATAGATTTAACGTGTGGCAAAAATGGTCACACCGTTTGTTTGGGTCCAAAACGCACGTGTTGGGTGATTAACATAAATTATGACGTCACTACTTCCCCGGCGTATAAAGAGTTATAACCAAGGGTCACCAAGGAAAAATAGGATCCCAAGCAAGCAATGTATTGAATATGTATAGACCTGTAAGTACTTGTACTAAATCTTACCTTAGTTTACATGTTCCATGGTTGATACTTCTGAACGTGGAGGGATGTTGTCCACTAATTCTTCATCTGAATCAGCAACAGGGCCTAATAATATTAAAATGGCGAGACAATGGGGTAGAAAATTGCTCTTTTGTTGATCACGGTTAAAGAGTGATCGTAGTGATATTGACAAAAATTGTAATTACCAGTAGCCTAATTCTCTCAGAAAAAAAATTGCAGAAAATTGTGCGTTTTATTGGCACACACTGTATATTGTATCAGTAACAAAACAACCACTCACCTCCTGGCTGCACAGTATTAGCACTATGGGATATCTTTCGCCTTTTCCTCTTCCCTCCTGGAAACAAAACAATGAAACATCATTGCAGCAAGAAGATCAAAATACTAACCATGGAACCCTCATAATGTCACATTTTTCCAGTTTCTGTTTGGCTTCACTATGCTTGCTTATTAGCGGATAAACTGTGAAAAGTTATTATCGCTGATTTAAAATGAATGTTCAGCTTACATGTACCAGATAGGCCTAATTATTTTGGTTTTGTAGTAACCAAAAAATTTAGAACAAAACATGACAAGATTGAAACTGGTGCCCCCCCCCCCAAAACTTGGAAAAGGTATGCCCCCGAAAAATTTCCACAGCTTTGAAAAACTCCTCTTTTTGTGGCTAAAATGGATAATTTCTTTTAAAATTTGCCAATTTTTTTTCCATTGCGTTTTTTGCAGTTATATTTACTTATTTAAGCTAAAAAGTATCGAAATCTTAAGGGCGCATGGAGCGCGCAAAAAATTAGGCAAAAATGGCTAATTTCAGCAGTATGTCCCCTGTTGTTGGTCCAATTATTTTTCATGTAGGGGCGATTTGGCGCCCCCTAGAGGTGGCGCCCGGGGCAACTTGCCCCCCCCCCTAGCTACGTCACTGAAGTCTCGGAAACGAAAAGTAGTATGATCTCAAAATCTCGGAATTTTCATTTCTCATTAGTATCTTTCTCAAGATACCAAACATATATGAATATTATTTTTGGGTTTTCTTCCACCTTAAGGTTTTAATTATTCGGTCAGCCCTTTCCCTTTTCACCAACACACGGTTCCTTCCAGCAGTGACAGCATTCATCAACCAAGCCTCGAAATCTTCCCTAAACATAGCTTTCCGTCCATAGGTCTTCTTCAATCTTCATATGTCTCCATCTTTTCAGTGCAGTGCTTGGTTTGCACTCGATGCACAGAATTCAGTCAATAGTGTTTTACGATCAGATTGAAGAATTTATTTTAAGCTTAAATTTTCCCGATGACACCCATCTTTGCTCCCCATCTGATACAAAGTTGCTTAACCATGCTTGATTGGGCACTACTTTGTTGATAGTGTACCTCTTATTGGCATTTTGGGGTTCAAATCCTTAATAATTTTCAAACATTTACAGCATTGCTAATTTCTATCACCTTTTTGTTCAATTCAACTGATTTGGTTGTGGGGCAAACAGCCGATCACAGAACTTTGATGCTACATTTTACCCTTTGAATTTAAATTCCTTATCTTTTTGATGGGTGTTACATAGACTACACGCATCCATGTTATTTCACCTTCAGATTGGGTATGTGTTCACCCATTTCTTACCCATGTTCCCACCCACCAGACTTAATAACAGCAATAGTGCACATTAATGTGACCGGATATACCCTATTTTCTTTCGATTCTGTTGTAGGTGGTTTAGCGAATTTGATGCTCTTTGGAATTGTTCCAATGTCTTCATATTTTCCATTTGAAATTTCAACCGATGGTATTGGTACGATGGCATTTCGATCCATAGGATTGGTAGGTTGAAATGTAAGATTAATGTTCATCGATTATATTTGAAATATCATCATTGTATTGATAGTCTCTACTGTCCTTTTCCCATCCACCAGACTTAACTATAGCAACAGTGCACATTATATGTGACCGGATATTCCCCATTTTCTTTGATTCTGTTGTAGGTGGTGTAGCGAATTGATGCTCTTGATTTCATTACCTCTTATGGCTTATGCTACTTTAATTATTTTCCTCTTTGGAATTGTTCTTATGTCTTCATATTTTCCATTTGATACTTCAACCGATGGTACGATAGCATTTCGATCCAATGGATTAGTAGGTTGAAAATTGAGTTTAATGTTCAACGGTTTCTTGTTGCCTAAAGTCATATCATTTTGTATGAAGTCAAATGGTAACCCATTTGGGAAGCACGTCCTGTATACCTTATATATGTGAGTAACCCCTCTGGGTAATGACAGTGGTGTGATTGAGTTTTTAATAAAAATCATGGGCGTTGTGACAAATCTAAAATAACAGCTTAAAATTGGTCTGAAATGGCCTCTATTGGGATAAAATCAAATAAAATTGAGGATATTTGGAAAAAAAAATCATGCAAACTCCTAAAAAACATGAAATCAGGAATCGCATCCCTGTACCGGTCATTTAAATTGGTCTTATTAAAACCCCTTTATCACGAAAAGAGTCTCCTGGTATGTCTAATGTTCTTTCTTTCTTTTTTTTAAATTCCTAACGGGAAACTATTACCTCTGCAATTTGCATGCGTGATGGCAAATTCTTCACTTTCATCCGTGAATAAACAATGCAGAAGAGATATTGGCATAGATCCGGTGAATGGTGGTCATTCCGAAGATCTTGCTCACAAAACAGCATATCAGCTCGAATTGGCATGGGAGCTGCTCAGCTAGGATGGTGCCACAAACCCAGCTGTAAAAATAATGGCCGTTGTGACAAATCTAAAATAACAGCTTAAAATTGGTCTGAAATGGTCTCTATTGGGGTAAAATCAAATAAAATTGAAGATATTGGAAAAAAAATCATGCAAACTCCTAAAAAAACATAAAATCAGGAATCACACCCCTGTACCGGTCATTTAAATTGGTCTTATTAATACCCCTTTATCACGAAAAGAGTCTCCTGGTATGTCTAATGTTCTTTCTTTTTTTTTTAATTTCCTAACGGGAAACTAGTACCTTTGCAATTTGCATGCATGGTGGCAAATTCTTCACTTTCATCTGTGAATCAATGCAGAAGAGATATTGGTATAGGTCCGGTGAATGGTGGTCATTCCGAAGATCTTGCTCACAAAACCAGCATATCAGCTCGAATTGGCATGGGAGCTGCTCAGCGGGGATGGTGCCACAAACCCAGCTGTAAACTACCTAGAATGGAGAAAGAAAAAAATCCGATTCACTAAACATTCTTCACTTTAATTCGTGAATCAATACAGAAAACTAATTCGCGTAATTCCGGTGATTGGTGATCATTCCAAAGATCTTGCTCACAAAACCAGCATATCAGCTCGAATTGGCATGGGAGCTGCTCAGCTGGGATGGCACCACAAACCCAGCTGTAAACTACCTAGAATGGAGAAAGAAAAAAAATTGATTAACTAAATATTCTTCACTTTCATTCGTGAATCAATACAGAACACAAATTCGCGTAATTCCGGTGTATGGTGGTCATTCTGAAGATCTCCTTGCTCACAGAACCTGCATATCAGCTCAAATTGGCATGGGAGCTGCTCAGCTGGGATGGTGCCACAAACCCAGCTGTAAACTACCTAGAATGGAGAAAGAAAAAAAATTGATTAACTAAATATTCTTCACTTTCATTCGTGAATCAATACAGAACACAAATTCGCATAATTCCGGTGAATGGTGGTCATTCTGAAGATCTCTTTTCTCACAGAACCAGCATATCAGCTCAAATTGGCATGGGAGCTGCTCAGCTGGAATGGTGCCACAAACCCAGCTGTAAACTACCTGGAATGGAGAGTAAAATAACGATTCACTAAACATAAAACTGCCCATGCTTTTGCAATAAAAATTACAACTATAATGTTCTTATTTCATTCAAGGACATTTAATTATTCGGTCAGCCCTTTCCCCATTCACCAACACACGGTTCCTTCCAGCAGTGACAGCATTCATCAACCAAGCCTTGAAATCTTCCCTAAACTTAACTTTCTGTCCACTGGTCTTCTTCATCTGTCTCCATCTTGTCAGTGCAGTTCTTGGTTTGCACTCGCTGCACAGAATTCAGTCGAGAGTGTTTTACGATCAGATTGAAGTATTTACTTTAAGCTTAAGTTTTCCCGATGACACCCATCGCTGCTCCCCATCTGATACAAACTACTTTGTTGATAGTGTACCTCTTGTTGGCATTTGAGGTTCAAATCCTTCATAATTTTCAAACACTTATGGCATTGCCAATTTGTATCACCTTTTGGTTCAATTTAACTGATTTGGTTGTGGGGCAAACAGCCGATCACAGAACACTTTGACGCTACATTTTGCCCTTTGAATTTAATTTCCTTATCATTTTTATGGGTGTTACATAGACCACACACATCAATTTTATTTCGCTTTTTAGGATCATTTTTGGTATGTCCAAACAATTGATACACATCTAACTTTCAGATTGGGTATGTGTTCCCACCCACCAGACTTAATAACAGCAATAGTGCACGTTAATGTGACCGGATATACCCTATTTTCTTTCGATTCTGCTGTAGGTGGTTTTGCGAATTTGATGCTCTTGATTTCATTACTTCTCATGGCTTTTGTTACTTTCTTTAAGGGTATGAATTGATGTTGGTGTAGGCATTTTGTGTTTTTCCATTTTCATAATCTCAGACCGAAGAACCAAAGCAGCACACCGAATCGCTTCTTCATCAGCATTTATGTCCTTCAAATGTAATCTTGCCTCATCGAAACTCATATCTTTAGGATAGATAAAGTTTCCTTCCTTATTTGATTCCTTGCTAATGCACGTTTTTCACCAAATTTTGTCTGCAACTTTCTAATGAAATTCTGTGACAAATATAAATCGACATCTTCACCTTCACTAACCACTAATTCTCAAGTATGTGCGTATTTCAAGTGGAAAAAAAAATCATTCATAGGCATGTGTAAGAAAAACATGAGTTTTCTAGAAAGAAAGGGGTTTATAGTCAAATTGATCATTACACACATTTTGAAAAACTAATTCAATATATACTTACACAGCCTTTGATTCGTCGCATAATTTTTGCAACTCTGTGCACTTTCTGGTTTTTGGTCATTCTACTTGTAACTTAGTGTTGTTTTTATTGGTACTTTTTCTTGGATACGTTTGTCCTATTTTTTCATATCATTTTGTTTCCGAGAAGCCTTCTTTCAGGCTTTTGCAGCCTCCTTCAAAATTTGAACTCTATGCTCATCAGTTGTGTTATCTGCCAATAAGAAACAAAATTGTATATCAAGTCATCCTCCGCCTGAATTAGAGGTATTAAACAAAACCAACATCATGCGGTGAAGCAAATAAAATGTTTGGTTTCCCTGCTGGACACACACCACTTCTACTTCTTTGAATATTGTGTGTATTCCATTCACTTCTAACTTAATTGGTCTAGTCGGCTTGAATTAGAGGTATGAAACAAAACCAGAGGTATGAAACCAAACCAAAATTATGCGGTGAAGCAAATAAATGTTTGGATTCCCTGCTGGACACACACACCACTTCTACTTCTTTGAATATTGTGTGTATTCCATTCACTTCTAACTTGGTCTGGTCTAGTCAGCCTTAATTTAGAGGTATGAAACAAAACCAGACGTATGAAACAAAACCAACATCATGCGGTAAAGCAAATAAAATGTTGGGTTTCCCTGCTGTGCACACACCACTCCTACTTCTTTGAATGTAGTGGGTATCCTAACCTGGTCTAGTTCGACCTGAATTAAAGTCATGAAACAAAATCAAAATCATGTGTTGAAGCAAATAAAATGTTGGGTTTCCCTACTGTGGACACATGGCACTCCCGCTTCTTTGAATGTAGTGGGTACTCCATTCAATCTAAACCTGGTCTAGTTCTGATTGAATAAGACGCATGACACAAAACCAAAATCATCTGTTGAAGCAAATAAAGTTATTTGGTCTAGTCGGCCTGAATTAGAGACATCTAGGACTCCAAAGTCCTGCGAGCCGGTGCCAGCGCACATTACCTATCCATTTGCCCGATATTCAACAACCTGACACAGTGGCTGCTGGTGGATTTTTTGTGCATAGGTTCTAATTGGCGCGAAGCACCACCGTTGCACTTGTGCGACGCAGGGGGGTCTCTGAGAGGGGATGTGGCCCCTTAGAAGTTGAAGATTTTTTGAATTTCAACATGAAAATAGTGGCATTTTAGAGCATCAAAATGTGTTTTTCCTTGTTATTTTTGAACCTAAATTCCAGGATCAACTGATTAGTGTTTACATAGCATTCAAATTCAGTCACATACAAAAATTGAAAACATGGAAAATTAGTCAACAATATAAAGACTTTGAAAACACAAAGATGATTTTGCATCTTGGATGACAAAATGTAAAAGTATATACACAACTTTTCATCATTTTTTGCAGCATCCTACAACACAGACAACAAATTGGTTCCTCATCAATTATCATGTTTTTAAGTATGTTCAATTCACAAATCTATGAGCCTTTTTTGATGTCTGATTGTAAAAAAATACACAAGTATTTGAATGTAAACTAACCAGCGGAGACTGCTGATCCGGGATTATGTCCCATTTATTGGTTTGTGGAAAAAGTCTACACGGCGTGTCTTTTGTTGGGCAAAAAAAGTTGGTGACTTGATCATTGAAGTCCAGGATGCTTCGTATTAGGTCCTTATGGAATGACAGCATTGCCAAGGCATTCAATCTGTCATTTACCATTGTGTTTCTGAGGAAAGTTTTGATCCTCTTCAGTGTTGAGGAGCACCTCTCAGATTCAGCGGATGTGAGCGGAGTTGTGGCATTGATCTCCAGAAGCTGGAAAGTTTCTGAAAAGTTATTCTCTTGGAGAGATTCCATAAGTTGGAAGGATGACTTTGTATCGTTGAATTTGGTACCGTTGTACAGGACATCTAACTCCATCTTAAGTTTATCAACCGCGACCATGGGGAAGTACTGGGGGATCATGTCGATCTTGCCTTTGGGGAACAATTCTGAATACTTGTTGAACATCTGTGGGTCAACTAGCTGAAGGGGGATAAGTTGGCCAACAGACGAAAATCTGTCATGTGCCTGAGATACCATGATATCACAGGCTTCCTTGCAGGCTGCTATGATGTCTATCGGATTTGTTGTGCGTGAGCGCTTGCATGGCGGAGCCGCCTCAGCATGAGATGGCTTGAGACTGTCAACTTCCCCTCTTATCCTATTAATGTTCTCTTCGAAACAGGAAACTAGCTCATTCACTGTATCCACAGTAATCTCTCGCTTCTGCAGAATACCATACAGGATGTCCACATGGGGCATTACTTTGTGGAAGAAAGAAGGAAGATCATAAAGACATCTTCATCTTCCAACCAGTTCAGTAATCCTCCCGCATCTGCAATGGTTGTCTTGTCCCATTCAAGTATGAAATCACCAGGTGGCCCCAACGGTGACAAAATTTAAGGTGACATTACAGGTGGCCCAAGTGATGACAAACTTGGGGGTGATGTCACAGGTTGTCCCTACTAGTCGACTACTGGGTTGAGCCATGTGCATTAATGATTGGAGGAGAGACCCATGGATTGATCTATCCATTCCTTTTCAGTGTTGCCATGATAAAAATACACTTACCGACGGCTAAAATGATGTCCAGAAGCCAAGAAAGTGTTGAAAATATGAATCTTGAAGTCAGTGAGACTTGGCTATTAAATCAAGACGCAAAAGTTTATAGTTGATGTGTATGATGCGGCGACAAACCATTTCTTGCTCGTCTCGTGGGCGATTTCCAAGTGTTTCTAGAAGTATACACTTTTTGACAATTCTAGCCAAAACTAGCTTAATTGTGTTCACTGTTCTGTCACTGAAGCATTCCTACCCAAAATAATGTCCACTGTTCTAAAAAAAGTAAGTGAGACACCGTTTTCAGAGCCCATCCACATGCCGTATTCCGCTCCAATTGCGACAATCTTGTAGGAATTTCATGCGCAGACCTGAACAAATAGTGTGATATCGAGAGAGGAAAAAGAGGTGGAAAAAGAGTTACTATAAACTATGTTTTTAATATATGCAAAAACGAACGTTTATAGTTTCAGTTTATAGATATGATTCAAAGAAATCATCTCATTCTGCTTCTCGCTAACATCTTATAGGGCCTACAGCTCTACTTATGCACTTAAAAACCACAGCTTGTCATCATTTGCTGAATTCACTGTATCCATTCCTTTTCAGTGTTGCCATGATAAAAATACACTTACCGACGGCTAAAATGATGTCCAGAAGCCAAGAAAGTGTTGAAAATATGAATCTTGAAGTCAGTGAGACTTGGCTATTAAATCAAGACGCAAAAGTTTATAGTTGATGTGTATGATGCGGCGACAAACCATTTCTTGCTCGTCTCGTGGGCGATTTCCAAGTGTTTCTAGAAGTATACACTTTTTGACAATTCTAGCCAAAACTAGCATTATGGGGTGAAAGTACAACATGTATTCTACAAATGATCAAAATTTCAGCATAGTATTACCTGGGAAATGTTCACTTTTAGAAACGCTGAACGTAATAATGTCATTACCGCCCTGCTTTCCCAAGTATGAATTGGCAAAAAACTGGGATCAGGCCGATATTCGGCGAATCACTCTGGCGGAGTAATTTCTGACTATTTTCCAAATAAAATGTCACAAAATGAAAGAAGACACTCAAATCTAACGATGCAATATGAAATCTCCATGTTTTATCACACATCATAGCTCAATTTTAAGCTTTTTAAAGTAGGTTCTCTGGATGCCCCATGAGCAAATAGTTCCCATTTTGGTCATGGCTTGGTTCCCGGTAGCTATTTAGTGGTGTAAAACCTTGAAGGATTAATTTTCCTGATTTGAGAAGTAAACCTCTGTACAGCGTGGAATAAATCCAGCTTTACTTCTAGCTGATCTCAGAATACCTATTTCAGCATTGTTGGCAGTGAACGACATTTTCCAGTGTCGCTTCTATCCTAAAAGCTGATTTAAATTCATGAATTAAAGTGCTTCTTGAAGGATTAATTTTGATAAGTAAACCTCCATACAGCGTGGAATAAATCCAGCTATACTTCTAGTATAGCTGATCTCAGAATACCTATTTCAGCATCTTTGATAGGTGACAACAATAAAGGTACAATCAGATGGTTCAAGTAAATATTCATTAAGTACAGGAGTCAGTTACAATATATCCTGTTGTATAACTCAAAGCATTTTCCTGCTCCCTGTTTAAGGAAAACACCACAAAAGGATTTTAATGTTGCATGTAGCTTTTAATACAGTTGCTGTTAATGTCCTGTTACCATTTACTTCAACACCATTCCATCTTGATCTGAAGGCATCAATATTTGATTTCAATACCGCTATGTTTGGTGTTGGCAGTGTCGCTATTATCCAAAAACTGATTTAAATTCATGAATTAAAGTGCTCCTTGAAGGATTAATTTTCCTGATTTGAGAAGTAAACCTCTGTACAGCATGGAATAAATCCAGCTTTACTTCTAGCTGATCTCTGAATACTTCTTTCAGCATCTTTGATAGGTGACAATAATAATGGAGCAAGCAACAGGTTCAAGTAAATATTCATTAAGTACAGGAGTCGGGGTTCAATATATCCTGTTGTATACCTCAAAGCATTTTCCTGCTCCCTGTGTAAGGAGAAAAAACACAAAATGATGTTTATGTTGCATATAGCTTTTAATACAGTTGCTGTTAATGCCCTTTTGCAGTTTACTTCCACACCATTCCATCTTGATCTAAAGGCATCAATATCTCTTTCAGCATCTTTGAGAGGTGATGTGTTGGCAGTGAGCGACATTTTCCAGTGTCGCTACTATTCCTAAAAACTGATTTAAATTCATGAATTATAGTGCTCCTTGAAGGATTAATTTTCTTGATTTGTGAAGTAAACCTCTTCACAAATCGGGGTACAATATATCCTGTTGTATACCTCAAAGCATTTTCCTGCTCCCTGTTTAAGGAAAAAAACACAAAGGATTTTTATGTTGCATGTAGCTTTTAATGCAGTTGCTGTTAATGTCCTGTTACCATTTACTTCAACACCATTCCATCTTGATCTGAAGGCATCAATATTTGATTTCAATACTGCTATGTTTGGTGTTGGCAGTGTCGCTATTATCCAAAAACTGATTTAAATTCATGAATTAAAGTGCTCCTTGAAGGATTAATTTTCCTGATTTGA
>JXSR01S001435.1:7454-20880 GCA_000969725.1 Ophiothrix spiculata
TTATTATTTGTCAAATGACGAAACAAAATTTTCAGTGTGATATGGTCGGATTTTTAAAGACCATGATTAGAATATCGCCACGCCTTATTTGACAGTGTATTGAAGCATCATTTTAGATTGAGTCACTTTCCTCTAATTGTAACTTGAAACTTTAACTTATCATAAATTATGTATCAAATAAAGAGTTTATATTGACTATGATGGTGTTCACCTAAACCATTGCTTCATCTTCGCCCTCTTCAACGTTCACATTCTTTCTTTGTTCATTTTTCTTATTCAAAATTCTTCGTAGACTCTTTGTCATAAAGTAAGGCTTTTCTTTGGATCCATCGTGCCTTTCAAGATCTTCAAGGAAGCATAGGAAGAGTGTGTCCACACCCATATCATAGACCCCAAAGAATGCTGAAGCGATGACATAGGATGACAGTCCAACTACCATCACGGGTACCCACATGTAGTGGATGTTTGCCAGCCCGAAAAATTGATTAGCGGATGACGACGACCATGAGAACAAATAGAATGCCCCAATGGACATTCCTAAAGCGATAGCAAGCTTAAAGATGAACAAAATGAAGCTAGTTATTCCATTTAAGACAGTCACCCGAAGGATGTTACGCATTAGAAGGAAGAATGCTTTCCTTGCTGCAGTGCAGAAATTGTATCCATACACTGCTATTTCAATATATGCATTTTTGTTTATAAACCTCATGAACTTTTCCAAACACCAAAAACAGCATTTACAACAGCAGAATATGAACCTAGTAACAGGGTTCTTCTTTGCTTCTACTTTTTCTTCAGTGTATTCCAGAATCGTGCGAATTATTTGTATAAAGGCAATTATAAAGGATCCGAATGCAAGAGAACCAAGATGATATCGTATTGATCGCCAAAAGGACGATACCACAGGAAGTGAAGGGATGTCATTTGGTTTCCTCCTTGCCCAGTAATAGGAGGCATATGCTCCAGCAAGCGTCATCTCGCCTAATGCAATGATGAAATTGATAACCCAATATAAAGCTATCACCATATACACCTGTAGATAAATGGTATATTCCGGAAGCCCATAGTTTTCAAATTCACAAAGCGCGGGGAAATATTTGGAATCCCATTTTGTGGCCTCACAAGGTGTTCTGTTTTGCAATCCAGAACCTTCCTGTGCATTTACTATCACGTAAGAGGTCTGACCAGTAGAAGCTAAAAATACCGCTGTAAATGCCCAAAAAGAAATAAAAGCAAGCTGCAGCAGATGTGGAACAATCGGCCAGAAGAGTGTTGATAACATCATACCAAGAGCTCGACTAGCTTCTTCCAAAAGAGCCGTAGCGATACGAATTCTTGTGAACAATATGAGGACTAAAAGTAACATGATCCCGCCAAAAACGCATAAAGTTATGAAGAAACCAAGCCATACGTGAGCGATCTGCAAAAAGCTATCTACATTGAAAAGATCGGTGATTTGAATCTCTTGAGGGATGCATTCTGGTTGAGGTATATCGTAACATCTCCAGTTGACAAAGGTGTAGTAGATTCCCCAGATGAAGATTCCAAACAGTGCAGCAATGGTTCCCCACACAAGAAATGATGCAAACCACTGTAGGAGAACAAGGAGCAGGAACGACCCCAGCATAGATATGATCATGCCAAAGACGAGATAAGGCCAAGTTTGTCGAAAATCGTCTACCAGGTTGGATATCTGAAATGACAACGGAGGAGAAAGTCAGTCCATGCATCAGTCACAAAATAGCACAGTTATATTGTATACTATTGAGATTTGAGATATTTTTCAACATAAAATATTGCAGTCCTAATAATAAATTGAATTATACAAAACAAAATTTAAATTACAAGATATATACATACACAAGCAAAAACTAAGCAAATGTTCTAAAATTTAACTTCATACAGAGTGACTGACCAAAGTTTCAAGGGAAGTATACACAAATTAGCTTTCTGTTTCCTTTCAAACAAACAACACTGCTTTTCTTCTTTCTTTGCCAATTATAGTCTTCGGATTAGGATCCCTTGTAACATAAATTAAGGACCCAAGTACAACATGAAGACTAATTGTTTTGAGATAATAGGTATCGACAACACCTATGTCCCAGATAGGTGGACGGTATGTTTTTCAATTGTAGGGAAAAGCCTAAAATTAGGAATGGAGCACTATATAAGAACAAATATTCACTAAACACGTAGTCTTACAAATTTTAAGGTAATTTTAATTTAATTAAAATTAGGCAAGTGACGTCGTAATGGAATAGAACCTTAATGTGAGGCCAACAGGCACTTTTGGTCTCACATTAAGGTTCTATTCCATTATGACGTCCCTTGCCTAATTAATTACCTTAATGTGAGACCAACAGGCACTTTTGGTGAAATCAGATAAAAATCACAAAAAATCACTGAATCTTACTATGTTATTGTGTAATAATTCTTCCTTATATGTTTTTGTCAAAGGAAAAGGACGGAAATGTTTGTATTTGTAGCAAGTAAATAAGCTGGTATCAAAAATGTCATGCAATTATATTAACAGGATAAAAAGGAAACAAAGGAGTACGCGTTTTTCTCTTTTGTAAGAATAACTCAATAGATTGCCTTATAATTATTTTGAAAATCATAAGGCTCCAAAATTTGTGCTGATATGAATACATATATAATACCATGAGGTTCTGTGCACTCAATATTTAGATAATACATTTTATAAATAAGACCTTTGATATTAGTGTAAATAATATAACTGGTGTACTTACAATGCACGTGTACTATAGATAACTCCAACCATTTCACCACAGTAACACTTACACATAATATTTAATTTCAGCCTCCACCCTCCTATTCCTTATGTATTTGTTCAAATGTAGTTTTGCCAGGATGCCTGTGGCATTTGGGCCAGCATTTTGGTTTTTGTTTATAAAATAAAAATTCAAAAGGCCCCTTTTCAAGCCTGTTCATTTATGTATAATTACAGTTTTAATGAGTTTTAATGAGGACCAAACATAACAATGATGTGAATCTTTATTCAAGATATAGAAAGTCTAAGAACCTCAAATTCTGTCGTGACTGCAGCCATGAATCACGGCCATAAGATGTTCGTTGCCCGGGCGCCGTACAAAGAATGTCTCTTACCAGCTTCAATAAAGGCAAACTTAGAATAAATTACTTCAGGAATCAGTGCAGATATTCTGCTAAATATTTCATAAGGGAAACCGGATAGTGGCTTATTTGAGCATATTTTCAGCGGTACAGTTATATATGAAGACCTTCCTTAAATCTACGGTACTTTGATCATGTTGATCTTACTTGTTCTGATTGCACGATGAGATGCACAAAAGCTGCCATCGCGTTGATATTGTCATCTGTGATGTTTCTGCCATTAGGTGACGTATGGTTACTCGAAGCGCCAAATGTCAAAAAACGTGGCACACATCTCCCGCCCACTGGTGTGCTACTAACATAATAAGCTGCACATTCCTTGTTCAACAGAATGTCAGATATTTTTCTTCCTTTTGTGTTTACTTCATATTCAGGATCAATACCATACAAACATATAAAATCTTCCCAATTAACACCATACACAGGTGGTGATTTAAACACCTCCAATGGATATCTAGTGTAAATGGAATACGTGTCGTCCGGACAACTTTGAAGACACACCTGAGGTGTGGGACAACTGAGAGTAAGGACGACGGACAGCGACAAACAATCAAGGTAGTCAAAGTACAACGAATAAGGCTTATTGATGACTTCTTGGCTCATGTTGCACACATTTCCCTTGTAATCAGATGGGTAGATAATTGTGTGAGGATTGCCCCTTGTGAAAGCAAAACAAGCGATTAATACAACACCAAAAATGAATGCGAGAAACAGTAGGCAGCATGGAATGTCTGTACAACTTCGATCCTTGATCGGTCCTTTGAAGTTTGGATCAAATTTCCTCGGTGTTCCATACTTCTTATCGCCATTGTCGTTTGATTTAGAGGAGGAATCAGATCGATTCTTTGTGTCACCTTTCTTTCCCATTGTTACAAATTCATAAAGATAAATTCCGATTGATACAAAACGCCACTTGTGATCCAAATAGGTTTACACAGTAGTATGTCACTTTAGGAATTGTTTTAAGACATGGACACCTATATAAAACAACATTGACAGTTGTATTACAGTTTTGAATAATGTAAACAATAGTCGATGACCTAAACTATTTGTAGACATAAGTATAGATTAGGTTATTTGATTACCTTGATTGCAAACAGATATTGAAAACTAGTTAATCATTAATCCTAACTTGTTAACATCTTACCATAACATAATTAATGTATGGCACGTAATTTACGTATCTACTCAATACCAAAAATGAATACAGCAACTGAAAGTTTTCAGAAACATAATATATTTTACTTGATACAAGATAACTCTTATTCTTAAATTATATTCTTAAAACATAATCTATGCAAAAAGATTGGTTGATGTCATTTTCTTGGACGGGAACAAGGCTTTTGATAAAGTCAGCCCTCTTAGCTCAATCATAAACATAAGTTCATCATCATCAATCAGTCAATCAATGAAATTGCTGCAAGCAACATATTAGTATCATGATTTTAAGCCGCGTTCAGACGGTCGGACATAAGTTGCTTATGACCGGTCATAACTTGTGTCGGTAATACTGCCCTACCATGACAAAAGGAAGTAAGTGTCATTTTTTACGAATGCTGTTTTATAATTTCCGCCAAACAAAAGTAGGAGTCAGTTGGGTCACCAGAAAGTCAAACATTTTCGTGTTGGAAACTTAAGCCACGTTCAGGTGGTCAGACATAAGTTGCTTGTGACCGGTCATAAGTTGTGTCGGTAATAGCGTCAGACATAAATTTGCAGTGAGAACGATCGTCGGATATAACTATATCGGGTATAGCGCGACTTATATCCGACGATTTATATCCGAAGAAGACCAGACATAAGTCCGGTCATAAAGTTGTTACCGGTACATAACAAATACGTGTGGAGTCACTGGAGTGTTCAGGGTCAACACCACTAATTCGCGCTCCATAGACTTTATATACAAAATATGTGTTTTATCAGGAGCTCTAGCTCGAAAACGAGCATGGGGACCCCCTCTTTTTTGGGCTCATTTTTTTTAAGCAGAAGGATTTCTACAACATATCAAAAAAATATAAAGATCACTTTCACGGCAACTTTTTTCAACATCTAT
The DNA here is from genome assembly GCA_000969725.1 of Ophiothrix spiculata. Classification (NCBI taxonomy): domain Eukaryota; kingdom Metazoa; phylum Echinodermata; class Ophiuroidea; order Amphilepidida; family Ophiotrichidae; genus Ophiothrix; species Ophiothrix spiculata. The sequence goes on from JXSR01S001435.1 coordinate 12,661, forward strand.
AGGATTTCGGAATAATGTCATTTTTGCAACGTAAGTTCCGGCTCTTAGCCATGCATCGAAACCCGGTCTTCATGCGCTAATAAAACATGCAGAATTCAAATATTACGCAAATTTCAAGTTAAAAACATATAGAATAGACTTATGGCGATCTGCAAATACCAAATTCGATGACAAAAATAGCATTTAAAGCACCAAAAATCGGATATAAAGAAAAAATGAGGGACTATTACTGTGATAAACTTTGGCCGGAAGTGGCTCTCCTCGCATGAATTAGTGTTGTGTACCCTCTAATCATCTAGCAAGGGCCCGCGCGAAGCGCGGGCATCTTGGTAGTAAAGTATAAAACAGCATTTCGTAAAAAAAAATGTCACTTACGTCCTTCAGTCATGCTAGGGCAGTATTACCGACACAAGTTATGACCGGTCATAAGCAACTTATGTCCGACTGTCTGAACGCGGCTTTAATGTAGTGTACCCCAATCATCCAAATCAGTTTGCCTTTGCATGCATCAACGTTATGTAGACTTGTGTCTTTGATTTCTACGTCAGGAGCATTTGCATTTATACATAAAAGTTGTAGACAAAAATAAAGATAGATCGTCATGATAGTTCAAAAAGTCATATTTGCACTGGCTGCCATATGTTATATTTATTCAACACCTCGTCAATAGAATGAGAAAAGTCCCTTGAACTTTCTCTCCCATCTATTAGTGGCTTTTCAAATGGTTCTTTAAGAGCCAATGACTCAAGACTGGACATTGCAGATTATGTAATGTAAATTATTGCAAATGCCAGCTGTTGCAGTTACGCCTTTCTTTCATTCACATGACGATATTAATTGGCACTTATATCACTTAGCAAGATACTAGATGTTTGATATGGCATAGTTATTACTGAATAGGTTATCCTTATCGGTTTGGGTAGTGTTTAAATACAGAGAATAAACACGCACATCAATATTTGATAGATTTATATTAAAGTCGCCTATGATATAAGGAGGTTTGCTTTCTTCTTTTTGTAAGAAAGATTTTCTTCGATACATACTTCAACTTTCTTTTTATATGTCCCTTACACAATTCAAGATTGAAACCACTTAATAATGATCTTGAGGCTTGTCAATTTACCAGGTTTCAACAATAATAGAAATTTCATCACGAAAATGTTAAACTAAATTTTGATTTTCACATCAGGACTCCAGGAGGGTTTTTTTGTGTTTTGTTTTTTAAATAATCATTTTTTGAGAGAAAGGCACATGTAAACACTAGCAATTCGTATTATTTATTAGCGATTTAAACTGCAGCACTTATTTTCCAAACAATTTAAAACGATCACGTGACAATCAAACAAACAAAACTCAAACCAAAACCAGCACATCGGGGCTTACGAAAATGAGAAGACTTACGAGAAGTTAACAAACAGATAAAAAAAACCGGAAAATCTATCCATTTTTGGAACAATGCAAATGTGGTTATTCCGCACTTGCGTCTGTTTCTACTGACAAATGATCAACACAACATTACATAGTGTGTTTCTACGGATTCTTTATCATCAAATAAATACAAAATATTGTCATACAGTGTGCAAAGTCTGTCATTTTTGTTAAAGACAAATGCGGTGCAGAGATTGTTTCTGTGGCACATATGTGCACAGTCAATTGAAGACAAGGTGTTTTGATGCTTCTTGAGCTCCTTTGTGTTCACTGGTAACATCAACATGGGTAACATGTGTCTGAGAAGAGATGGATCCTGGAAAGGGGTAAACATCATATCCGGTTCTGAAAAAAATGATACAGTGGTAATTAATGGATAGCTAATTAAAATAACAAGATATGATCTCTTATCATGTAGATGACAGTAATCCAGTAATTTCATTGGTTAAGAGCCAATTAATATTTGCCTGTATTACCTGAATCAAGCAGGTGATACAGAACCGTATTACCCTTTTGACAAAACATCTTATACAAGGCTATATATCCTACAGTGTGTATTAATAGCTACACACTGGGCAAGTGTGCAGCAATATCTGTGTAAGAGATGGCAACTCACACTGATATCAGGGTGCTGCATAGACCTAGTGGGGAATTCAATGATAGCTGATTCAAAATGGCGGTGGCACACAGGGTCAAGATATTATTTTTCCATATTACTAAAGAAGAATTTCTTATGAAGATTAAAGCTTCCATATCAATTAATACAATGACATCAGATAAAAATATTGTAGGTATTTCTTAAGCTTTCCCATTTGACTGAGTATTGACCAACCATGTTTGTGTACTGATGAGCCTAGACTTAAGTTAAGCTAGGCCTGAATTTTAATGAACTGTACCTCATATGATAGGTGCTGTCAAGTTTAACATTTTTGTATTTTGCTAAATGGATTTTCAGAATTTGATTTTGAGGCCTTTTATTTGATTTTGCTGCCTTGAATTTTTATGCAAATTATGGGATTTTAAAAGCGCAAATGATCGAGATATGCATCTTGCTTTCAAAGACTGACGTCCTCAGAAGTGCATCAGTTTCATTTATGTTCATTGTTAAACTCTTTGAAAAGTTTTGATATCCACAAAACTACATGATAAATTCGTTATCCCCTGTTTTTTCTACGTAATACGGACTGCGGCCTCTTGTGATACAACACCAAACCATAGATATCTTACCTTATTACGTAAAAAACAGGGGATAACTAGAACTAATATTCTCTAGTAGCCATATGTATAATGTAGCATTCCACTTTATAGATAAATGATCGACCTCTTTGGCATTGAATGGCGTTCCAAATTATCTACACCGATATCGCGTTGCGCGAGAACAGTTATCAAATGAGCTATGAAATATAAATATGTGAACAAAGTATCAAGGGCCTGCCCATACATTACCCATTACCTTGTACATCGCGTCCCAGATCTATCTCACAAATATACCCGGATAAATGAGTGCACGGTCTGTCTCTCCACTTGTAGCCATGTTCCGGGTATAATCTCACACAATCGACTTGCTCATTGCGTCCATCCGGTCCCCAAGCAGTGAAATCTAAAGAGGAACCATCACTCCAGACAAATTCACCACCTGCTACCTGTGGATTGAAAGCAAAAAGTCCTTGCAGATAACTCTACCTCAAAAACATAAAAATAAATCCAGGAATATCCAAATGAATGTTCATAGGTGTTGGTTGAAAACAGCAAAACCCAGGAATGTTTTATGTCTATCTCAAATAATATTCCCTAGTAAAATCGAGTAAAAAAATAGTACAACATTCCTAAGGTGCACATTTGGAACATCATTTAAGTACAATTTGAGTACATTTATAGTACACAAAATTTGTACTATATTTGTACTAAAACTGTACTATAATTGTGTTCCAAATGTGCATCTCAGGAATGTTGTACTAGAATTTTACTCGATTTTTTCCAGGGTTATCATGATTATAGGACATTACCGACAAAACTACACATGTCACTCATAAAATGTTGCTTATCATGTTTATGAATAATGTCAACAAAGGTCCCTTTTTGCTTTATGTCTAAGTATGAAGACCATTCTGTCACCTTATGGCGTTGTGTATCATAAACTAGAGAGATTGCGATTACCACGTTACACGGGACGGGGTACAAAAACGTGAGCATTTTTAACTCACGTTTACGTAACGGTTCACGCCTACGCGCAATACCATAGATTGCCTATGTATATTTCATTATGTCGCCCTCTCAGCAAAGAGTTTTCGATTCATGCAACGATTGCCTATTGTGAATGTTTCATGATGTCGCCCCCTCTCATAATGGTCATGATCATAGATATATCTGATCGAGGGCGTAAATTCTTAAGCTAAAGAAATGATATGCATCGCTTAGGATATTTATGAATGGTTGGCCAATTTTCAATAGAACTCACGTACGTATTGAACGAATAGCCACGTAAAAAGACTCACTTCAAACGGTTATTTCAACATGTGTTGCTGCTATTCACGTATTATTGATCGTTTCCGTTCATGGTATGGCTTTCGCAAGCAGATGTGTAGAACTTAAAACTTTGACACAGAAGTCAATGCAAAATCAGAAAATCCCTACTTACGGGTGTGTAAGTGCGAAGTTTGCAACCCGTAATCTTTACAACCAAACGCAATAAAAGATAAGTGCTGGATATGTATGTCTGTACATTATTCTTGCATGTGTTCATCTGATTTTGATATAGCTTTTATTTAAAACAATAGGGGACATCGGTTTACGTGAAATTCTGCAATACACGGTGTGCTGTACTGTTCAAGCAGGTAATGGTTGGCTGAATTTCAATAGAACTCACGTTTACGTTCGCGTTCGCGTTCGCATTCTGGATGATCGCAAACTCTCCACTATTTCAATCAATGCGTACTGACATGTAGCAATTAAAAAGTTGAGCATTTACAATTTTGTATCATATGAATGAATGTCGTAATACCGAATTGCTTGTCGTCTTGATTATGCATAAATGAATCATTCAGCCAATTGATATCAAAGCAATGTATGACAATTCTATTATCTGCCACTAGCCAACATGAAATAATGAACCCTTCATAGGATTGGATGACCCTTTGATATGATAAATGAATGTGCAAATATAATATAATATCTTTCTATTGTTAGCTCAAATTATCATTTGCTTAATACTATAATGAAAGTACTAAGTGAAATATATCCCTAAACTTTCATCCATGCGTCAAGGTAGTATATTATAACCAACCTTTCTACAATGGCGTTTTCAAATTATTGAGCAAAACATGATTAATGGAGGCAATTTGAGATTCCTGATTAGATAAACACGTTTTACATTACTCGAATTACAAGACCCCTTAGATTTACCTGTGCAGATAATCCAATCCATAATTGACCAGCTTTAATAGACTCCAGGTATGCAACAAGAGTGTTCTGTTCCGCCTCTGATGTAATATCTACAAGATGCGCTCCTTCTGATCCACATGCTGTGTTTGCAGCTTCTCTGGATAATTTTGGCTTATTTACTATCTTGTAACATGAACTCCTGTATGACTGGTAGCCTTTTGGACACGAATCTGAAGTATAATTAATAAGCATTGGAAGCATGAGGAAAAATGCACTTTTCATGGCTTCGTAAAGGTATAGCATGGTACATAGCAGCTTTTATATCATGATTGCAGTGATTTGAGCCGTGCAAAAATTATTTTCCATTGTACGGCATGAAACAAACCTGTGTGATATCATGATATAAAACAAATATTGAATGCCTATGCACGTGCAATAGTACAAAATATATCATTCGGTCAAATTTGGACTGATCCATTTCACTCGGCTACGCCTCGTGAAATAGAAAAGTTCAAATTTGACCTCATGATATATTTTGTACTATTGCACTCTCAAGCATTCAATATTTGTATAATAGCAGCTTATAGTCATCACCCATACATTCCCAAAGAGCACAGTTAGTCGTTTGCCAACGTTGGGCCAACTAACTTTGCACTTAGGGAATTGTTAAAATGAACTGTTAAAACAACGACACTTCTACTCTTTACTCTTTACTTCAAGCATAGATTCACAATAATTATAAATTACTATTCATTAACAGAAAATGATTTTAAAAATAAATAATCTGTTGATTACACATTAAACAATGAAAATATAATACTACGGCTCACTGTCATTTAACCGCTTAAGATTTTATCTGTATACCAATAGTGCACGAGCTATGGTACAAGTATGATCAACATTTTTTGACAATTTCAAATACGAATTTTAAAAATCTACATACCTCTTGAAAAACATGTTGATCCAAAGTTGAAAAAGTTGAAAATTAAACAAAATATAAATCTCCACGCATTTGATGACATTTCGATTTCAACGTCAATGTGACAACTGATGATAAGATATCTTTTAATTCATCTATAGTCGTCCGCAACAGCAACTAATTCCATGAGCAAATTAAGCGATTGATGACGGTTAATGGGCTTTATATCATCTAACAGATTCATTTTAAATTTACATAATTATTATATAATTACAAGGAATAGTTTTATTGGTCCAGTGCAATTTTACTTAGAATAAAAGAAATCAATATTGTGACAAATAACATTCGCTGTTGATTTTGTTAATTGCATTCTAAGTGTACTAATAATAATCTCCATTCGGAAAAGTGATTACAACGATGATAATTAGAAGCTACAATCGGGTGAAAAATCATTTAATAACAGTTACATGATATTCCGGATCATAAGTCATGAATTGGTCAGAAAAAGTGTAACATACTTAAAGTGAGACAAATTAACACCACACATTTAATTATGAATATTTCTCAATACAGGATTAAATATGTACATTTTAAGACCATAAAAGTATACATTTTTTCAAAGATCATATTACAAGGATACCAATTGTAAAAATAATACTGCCATTATACAGGGTGTGTGAAAACTATACAGGGTGTAAACTGAAAAAATGTATGTTGATTTTACTTTCTTCATACACCTCTTTTATTTTAAAAAGCTACCAACATAAAACAAAACAGGTATGGATTAATAATGATAAAACATATAAGGGCTCTCAATAAGGGCCAAAACATAGTCGACCTTCAAACAAAATTTTCGCTACCAAACATGTGGTCGTGGCGTCAAAATGACGATTGACTTCAAATAAATTAACTTCAACACCGAGATGAGACCACATAAAATTTCGCGCTAAATTGCACATGTGTTGAATTGCCATATACATTGCCTCATATATTTGTTACAGGTTTATACTTTATATTCGATCGCAAATATTTAGTGACGTCACGACCAAATGGTTGGTAGCGAAAATTTTGTTTGAAGGCCGACAATGGTTTGGCCCTTAGAAAATAGAACTGTTCACTAAATGTCCATACGATTAAATATTCAGGGTGGTTAAAATCAGAGACGTCTATAACAAAATTATATACATTTCAACAAATGGAATGTATTATGTACCTGCATAAGATATTTGGTGATTTTTTATATATATCTGAGCAATAGTTAGAAGTTAGACGATAATGCTTGAGAAACAAATAACAATCAAATTCTGCTTACTATGACCATTTAGCTGCATTTTTGGTATACGGGGTGATCAAACATGCGGCTTACGGCTTGTTTGTGGTGGAAGGTCACATCATTTACAGCTCGTTTGTGACAGACGGTCACAAATTGTATACAGCTCATTTGTGGTGGATGGTCACTTATCATTACAGCCCGTTTGTGATGGACAGTCACATTTCATTTACAGCTCGTTTGTGGTGGCTGGTCACATCATTTACAGCTTGTTTGTGGTGGATGGTCACATTGTTTACATCTCCTTTGTGGTGGGCAGTCACATCGTTTACAGCTCACGGACGGTCACACATCATGTACAGCTCATTTGTGGTGGACGGTCACATATTATTGACAGCTCGTTTGAAGGTCACATATCATTTACAGCATGTTTGTGATGGATGGTCACATATCATTTACAGCTCGTTTTTTGCTGGACATGATATCATTTACTGCTTGTTTGTGGACATATCATTTACAGCTTGATTGAGGTGGACAGTCACATCATTACAGCTCGTGTGTGATGGACGATCACATATCATTTACAGCCCGTTTATTTTGAGGTGGATAGTCACATATCATTTGCAGCCCGTTTATGGTGGACGGTCGGTCACATATAATTTACTGCTCATTTGTGGTGGACGGTCACACATCGTTTACAGCTCATTTTGTGGTAAATGGTCACATATCATTTACAGCTCGTTTGTGATAGTCTGTCTAGAAGGACCACTCAATCAAGTCAATCCATCATCCTGTCCATTATACAAGTCAGTGCAATGGTGACGAGCTCGCTGGGTAAAATGATCACGAGCTACGTTTAGTCGCCGTTGTTTACCCTGCCAACATAATTTGTCCACTTAATTTCATTAAAACAGATAACTATATGGGTTAGAACATGGCATCTGATCGATTTTCACTAACTGCAGAAGATTATTTAGGTACGAAAGTAGTACATAATCCGTTAGTTGATATTAATGTTAAGCTTAATCAAGTACTTGTCTTGTATCATTCATTGTCTTGATTGATTGATTGAATTACGGTAATTATGTTTCAACTTACCCGAAATATCTGGCTGTGCTGTGGCACAGCCAGAAGCAAGCTCTGCAATAAAACCTGCGCATAAGTGCACATACCCAATATCCCCAAAAATGATCATAGCTATCAAATTATACGAACTGCAACC
>JXSR01S001435.1:39531-53886 GCA_000969725.1 Ophiothrix spiculata
TTTGGCGGCCATTTTGGACGCCATCTTGAATTTCAGAAAATGCCCACAGGGGATTTCCGGGGACTTTTTACCAGTGATTCTACACATATTTCTGGACATATTCTGAAAAAATCAGCTTGTTACCAAAAATGTCCATGTTAGAACTAATACTCTTGGACTATTAGAGTTGGAGTTAGAGTTAGAGATGTTTATTTAGAGTTTGATTTAGAGTTAGAGCTAGAGATATTTTTAGAGTTCGATTTAGAGTTAGAGTTAAAGTTATTTTTTAGAGTAAGATATTTTTTAGAGTAAATTTAATTTAGAATACTAGAGTAATTAGATAATACCTGACTAGGAGTTATTACCTCTTTATTGCTGTGTTCATACTATGAATGCTAACAAATGCTCTGGATGTTCAAACGCATATATGTGCAAACATCCATAGCTAGAACATTCATTGCCCTTTGCACGGCCCACTGCATGTGTGTACACCGATGGACATGTCACTGTATGTCTAAACATCCATGGTATTATGGGCCTATATACCATATCTCTGAAGAGTTTGGGTTTGTCTATAAAGTCTACCTTGACTTTGTCAAAATGATAATTGGTCCATGGAATTTGCATAAATGCTCTAGCCATGAAAGTTTACTCTACCACTATCCACTCTAAAAGTCAACTCTAACTCTAAATCGAACTCTAAAAGTTAACTCGCACCCTAAATCGAACTCTAAAGTTAACTCTAACTCTAAATCGAACTCTAAAAGTTAACTCTAACTCTCAATCAAACTCTAAAAGTTAACTCTAAGTCTAACTCCAACTCTAACTTTTACTCCAACTCTAACTCCAACTCTAACTCTAAATCGAACTCTAGAAAAGTACTATGTCCTTTTGACACAATTCTGGTGTGAAAACACATGTGTCCAGTGTCTGAATATGTACACTAAGCTCGGCGTCACAATTCTTCGGACGATGTAAATAAACATCCAGAGTGCAGAGCTAATTGTTTATTGCAACTATTACCTGCGATTCATGGTCACATGATTTATTTTGTACGAAAATTTTGATAGATACTTTAGGACACTGATGGATCGATGTCCATACAAGTACAAACATGCATGGTTTGGAAAAGGCTCATCAATATGGCCAGGAGGAAGTCCATTTAAAAAACTGGTACACTATATTGAACTTGTGGACAGATTTTTATTTATAGTGCATTTACTTCACCAACATAAATGATTAAATAATAAGAAAGTCAATTTTGAAGGTTCGACAGTACCAACCAAAAATAACACTATGTGTTAAATAATGCAGTGAACATACACTGTATTCGTGGGCCTCATCACATACCGGTCTATTTCTAAAGTGATCTATTTGCGTAAATAATGTTTTCACATACTGATCTATTATAACTTTAGTATCATATAAATTATTGTTGGAAAAACAATAAATCAAATCTTTTGAGCAAATTTTAAACTTAAAAGTGTGCTTTTTATAATAATACCAAATCTAGGAAAATCGAATTAAGGAATTATTTGTCAGAGATCTAATATAACTGATGGATAATAATATATGATATAGAGTGGTATGTGATGTGCTTTTACCGATTTTGAAATAGATCGGTATGTGATGAGACCGACGTTATGTTTTGATAGTGAACCCATCAAGTAGTTCTGTATTTACACAGAACACAGAAATTTTTTTCCAATATTTTGTTTGGAGAAAAAAAATACACAAAGTATTAAGTTGAAATGTCTATCAAGCATTTTAAAATCCTGTACAAGCGACAAAAAATTGTTCATCAGTCCCAGGGGGGCCACTCAGATATATTGATGTACACATGCGAGCATAGGTTTACAAAATACCCCCTAAACAAGCTTTAGCTTCTCTTGAAGAAATACCCCTTTTTGTAGACCTTTTGTGTTTTTGTTTAAAAAAAACACCACTTTTTGTTGAAAATCAGCGTTTTTAGACCCCTAAACACGTGCAGTGCTTTCCGTGTTGGCCAGGAAAAAATGACCCCTTTTTCTGTTCATGCATGTGTGCACCAGTATAGCTCAGTGGCCCCCTGGGGCATCAGCGTCTTTTATTCCTGTATTTTTTCTCTCCACAGTTGCCCATCAAGTAGCTGTCTTCAAGTCATCTTAGGCCATACAAATAGAGTCACATTCTATGGGTTTCTCATGGCCTTAGCCAAGAGTGAGAGGATCAATGCTGATATCGGCACGTTACCAGCCAAGGCAGATTTGTTTGGAGAGTGTGACTCAGAATTTTCTTCGTAAGTAGTTGATCATATTTTCTTTCAATCTTATGCCCATTCTATTGGGTTTTTTCATGTGGCCTTTACCAAGAATGAGCGTATTAGTGCATATTGGGACTTACCAGCCAAAGCATATTTATTTGGCGAATGCGAATCAGAAATTTCTTCATAAGTAGTGGCCTTGTTTTTCAGTCTTAGGCCATACAATAGTCAAATAGAGTATCATTTACATTTCAGTAAAATGAAAAATTAATTGTGCCTGAGGCCAAAAAAGATCCAATAATGGTTAAGGGATTGTAGCACTTTGTATATCAATTTGTCCATATATTATGTAAGATGACATTTTATACAAATTAGCATGTCTTAAAAAATACTCAACTTCTGATTTAATGTCCTCTTGAAACAAGGATGCTTTTGCCAAGAGAGAATGAAGATGTATTATGATTTTATCAGCCACTTGAGGAGGAAAATTTGTTCAGACTGTATGATTCAAACAGTTCTGTATCTTAACAATTCTTAAAAGCCTAGACAAATTCTTAACCATATATACATGATTAATTTTAATTAAAAGACATGATGCATTCTGGGTCCCCATGCCTACCATAATTCACCAGTGCATGTGTATGAATTTATTTTATGTGGTTCACTGCCGGGAGGCACTAGCTCACATATGTGGGCAGGATAAATATGTCCGGCGGTCAAGACCCCCTTTTTCAAGCCGCTCACTAGATCCCCATTTTCAGCATGATTCAGTTCGTTTGACCCCGTTTTTGAGGACAACTACAACGTTATAGTTCCAACTGCAAAAAAAATTTCAGCTCATGAGGCTATTTTTGATCAAAATTTCAGTTAACTAGACCCCCAAAATCGTTTCAAAGGTCCATTTTTTTACAGAAAATCAGTTCACCAGACCCCCATTTTGGTGCTTTGCACCTGACATACCTACCACTTTCAAAGTTGAGTTGCCCCCCACCCCGGGGTTCACTGTACCTGAAAGTGATTGTTACATTGTTACCTGACATAATTTGGTGGCCAACCTAAAATATTGTAATGTGTGGTCTACTTTTACTGGTATAATTTTATGACTAGATATAACTTCGCAAGGACTTATCATATTCCAAACTTTCCATTTCCATTTCAAATGTCTTTGTAATACTAATCAATGAAACATATATGACATGTTTGTTTATAGATTAATAAGTGCTCATTTCATGCGCGAGTAAAATGAGACAAAATCAATGCACACACGGTCAATTTTGATGCGTCCAATTCACGGGGCCCGTAGGGGTCGAGTGCATTGGACAGCAATTAAAATTTACCACAAATGCATTGATTTTGTCTCATTTTACGAGTAAATTGCAATGCAAATTTATTAATCTAATTCATACACGGCAGGAAAATAATACTGTATCTTTATTGAAAAGAAATAAGGCCTTTATATGACCAAAACTTTTCTAAACTAAATAAATCATCACACGACAAAAACAATGAAAAATTCATGCACTAAATGCCCACCAAACAAACTGGAATACAACAAGCGCAGTGCATTGTGAATTTCCACTGCACTCCGCGTGCTTTATATTCTTGCATTCTGATTGGCTAGGTGACACGTGGAGTGTATGAATGAAAGATGTTGCAGACATTCAACTAAGAAATCATACTGTTTTACTATTAATATGGCCTGTTCCCGTCCATTCAATTCGATTGGTTGTATGAATGCAAATCCATTCACCTCTAGGGTGTATAGAATCGCCCAAAATTTAGAGTGAAGTGTCAGGTCACTCAAATCTATACTTTGATAAACACCAAATAGGCGGGCCTCTTCACATCGTGAATTGATACAGATGAGCGTTTGCATAGCTGCAGACACAGCACAACTGCAGGAGGCGCAGTGAGCGTTGTACGCGTGACTCGCGCATCAGTGTCTACAGCGTGCATGTAAGTGGAATTATGTTTACTTGCGGATGAAGAAAAGCCTCATAATGCCCGTCTATTTAGTGTTGATCAAAATATACTATTAGAGGTTTTTTCATATTTCGGCATTTCAGTGACCAGTTTTGCTCAATATATTTTGTCTTTTCCAGCCCACTTTCTTCAGCAAGGTAGAACTGCCAAAAGGGTGTCATAATTTCTGACTACCGTGAAGCATGCAGTATTAGCGAATTCCATCTGCAGATGCAGCTAGACCAAGTTATTCAAGCTCATGTTGAGAAATTGTTGGACTTAACCAGTTAGAAGTTCAGTTATGAAGCAGATGTTGAGTTGATTTATTGAGAACGCATGTTTGTTCTGATGATTGAGCACCAGTGTCCCCTATTTGGTTTCTTTGTGTGAGGTATAGTAAATCAAGCAATGAAAAGGTAAATACACGAAACCAACATGACTTGTATTTTCCTAGTGAATGCTTAGCTTGATGCCCATTTATTTCAATAGTACATACTTTGTACATGTGTATCAGTTGCATAATCAAGGACACACTCTATTAACTCCGTTAAGTCAAAAGAGTACCATGCAGTATGAAAGTAGTTCCAGTCATGGAATCAATGGAATAAAGTATGAAACTTACGTTCCGAGCAGTTCATAGCTGTTGTTTAAGTTCTTTACTGTATATGACATGTACAATAACTCTGGGGACTATTATTCCTACTACATCAGTGTTTAAGTAATGTACAGTGCTTTTACTGACACGGGTTATGCATTGATAATCCGTATATAAATCACCAGAAAATGGCTGGGACATAGGGTTGTTGAATGTATAAATGTTCGACTCTTTATTAGCAGCATTATCTGTTTTGTATAGAATCATTTTTTTCAGGATCCAATCTCGCTACGAGCCAAACCCTTCAAAGCTACGATGGCATCGTATTTGATTAATGAACTTGACACCAGGTTTGTAAGGTTAGAAGTAACGTCTAATGCTTCCCTCCCCCCTATAGAAGTGAAGATAAATGTGGATTTGAACTGAAAGCTTATAGATCAGGGATTCTCAACTAGTGGCATTTGGCGCTTTGACAAGTATTGATTGGCACTTTGACGCTCTCTAAAAACAAAGAAATACATTAGAAATGCGCTGAGAAATAGGCAAGTTTGGTGCTTTCCCTACAATTTTCTCATTTATGTGGCACATTGTAGTTGAGAACCCTGCTACAGATATTTCAGCTATGATACCAGCTTGCCTTGATGGCACTGATAGCAGAGTATCCACATAATAAACAGGACTCCAAGGGAGGACCCAGGAACAAATTCTGATCAAGGCTCTTTCTCCCCCCCCCCCCCAAGTCTTGGCCCCCACAAGGCAAGAACCCCTCCCCAAGTCTTGGCCCCACAAGGGCAAGAATCAAGGGGAAAGAATGATCACCTGTGTATTTTTCACCTTATGAACCAGATTAATCAAAATGTACGACCTTTACTGATTCTAAAGTATAATCCATAGAATAAGTCACTACAATAACAGCAAATATATCAAAAGTATTCAATATTTTATTTATTAATGAATGAATTACATATTTTGGCAAACAATAAATTTCAAATTCAAACACGTAATTTAACAAGTGTTTTGATTATTAGGGGCCACTGCAAAACTTAACAGGCATCTTAATCCCAAAACCACCTGCTCTATTTGTTTTTACAAGGGATATCTCTTTAACATAAAACCCCACAACCCTGATAACACAAAATTTACCCCCATGTCCCTGGCACTGAATTTGTATGTAATAAATGCAGGATAACACACAATTTTGATAACAAAATTATAATGTATGGTCCCTCTGATGTTCCACTGTAAACTGATTGGAATGATAGAACCTGCAGCTCCTGGCAATCACTATTGGTTAAGTTGTGAAGTCCCATTTTTAAGTCTGGTTTTGTTCATAAGTGCCTGGTTAATAAGTGGTTAATGGGTAGACATCCGAGCATTTGAAATGTACTACAGTAAACTTAAAGCAGTATGATCCGATTTTTCAAAATTTAGTTTTCAGTGTCATATTATAGTTAAGTGAGCATTGAAAAGTTTCAAATTTCAGCTAGAACGGTCACAATCGCTATACTTTACTATGTCAAATTAATTGAAACTTTCGGCTCATTTCATTGGAGCACCCCTCTTGTGATCAAGATTTAACACATGTCTACATAAAGTGTTGAATGTGTTTGTGTGTAAACAGAAAAAAATATTCACATAATAGTGACTTAGTTTTGACACAATAATATTGTAATCAACTGAAATAAATATATAATAAATACAAAAACATGTAAAACACGTTTGTTTTGAATTCATTTTTGTATGTCCATCAATGTATACCAACATTTACATAGTGTATCTAGTGGGACAAAGTTTTAACTCTGTGTTTCATGCTGTAACAATCTTCAGGCAATCTGAAGATTGCCAGAGAGCAAAACCTAAGAGTTACATCCTTATTCCAAGAGATACACTATGTTATTGGTTCATATTAATGTAACTATAGTGCATCTGTTTGCAAAAGATGGTAAAAGTCTTCGGATCTGTAACAGGGACTGATATATGAGGGGTGCCCTGGCAAAATGAGAGGAAAGTCGTAAATTTCAAAATGAGTTTATGACATATTTTAATTCTCTATGATTTCAGCTTTTGAATGATATATAATATGTCACACTTTCTTTCTCCATTCCTCATTTAGAGATCGAAATCCAAAGCACTCCACTGACAATATTGCAATAAAAATTTGCTACAAATCGATTCCACAGATACTGATTACTAGTGTATAATAGCAACGTGCAATCAATTACTGTAAAACAAGAAATATTTGCGGAAAGAAAATTTTGCCAATTTCAGAATTTGGGGTTTTTGGTGGCATTTTAATTTCACTAATTGCATCAGCATGCAATTGAAATCGTTGTACATTATTAGTATTAGCGGCAAATTAATTTTGCGATTTTGGGGTATTAGCGAAATTAAATTGCTAGCAAATATTTCTTGTTTTACAGTGACCGTGAATAATTGCACTTCCCAGCAAATTTGACCTTCAAAACTTTAGGTACAGGTAAACACCTATACATGAATGTGTTTTATGTCAAAAACCGAAATTTGACTTTTCACCCCTATTTTTACTTTAGATGCCATTTATTCAACTGTAGATTTGCGACTTTCCTCTCATTTTGCCAGAGCAGGCCATATATGTTCACCTTAAACACATTGTTAAATTCTTATTCTAATTTATAAAACAATTTTCTAGACAATGTCTCAGTGAACGGCACTTTAATGCAAGCGTGAATCACGTGGCATGAAGCAATCAAAATAATTAAATCACGCACTGTCAGTAAGTGCATTGCAGGGGTGTGAGAGTTAGCTGATTAAAACTGCAAAATGCTGAAAATAGTGACAAAATGCCCAAAATAAGCTGAAAATAAAAAAAGCTGAAATTATGACAAGCGTCGACAATAAAAAAAACCTGCGAACAAGTGAAAAACAACCTTGAGAAAAATTCCACACATTCTAATAATGATTGCCACAAGTTTTGGTCATGTATAAAAGACAAACTCTGAATCAGTCTCTGCAACAGAGCTACTTTTCAAGTGTCTTGTAAAAGACAGCACATCAGTACTACTTTCATAAACAATTTGGCTAGTTAAATTATATCTTTATGAACAAACATACTTGATGAATTCTCTACACCCATGAAATCAAAATTACATAATACTAGTACTGGTAAACAAATAAATGTCGGTGAACTCCATGCTCAATTGATTTTTATAAATCACTTAATTTCATTAAATGTGTGTCCTATTTTACAATTTATCTAGAATTTAGTGTGGATCAACACATTTTGATATTTTGAAATTTAATTATCAACTTCATGATTTTTAAATTCATTAACACATTAAAAATCATGGTATTTTTATCATGGAAAAATTCCATTTAAAATCACTTTTAATTGTTTTATTAAATACAAGTTTTATAATTCAACACCTTGTCAAACGCCATTCATCTTAAATGTAGCAAAAGTTTGATATAATTATGATAACTCTATACCCTGTACTTCACATTTCACATTTTGAAACTCAATAATTTATAATTCATTTACTCATTACATACTTAGAAAAATAGGCATTTTTTAATTTCACAGTACAATTTAATGCCAACCATTTTCTATCAAGGGATTTGGGGACCTCCAAAATTAATTTTAGACTGAATACAGTATTATAGTTCTTTACAATTTGTATTTAGACCAAGGGGAATCTGGACTCGCCACCATCTTGTGTCGCTCATGGAGCAGAGTTATTGTGCCTACGGATATATTTGGGAGTTTGGCCCAATATCCAGGCAGATCGCGTAAATCTTCACTTGACGCATATACAGCATGTGTATTTTGTTTCACCCGCAAACCGTGTCTGCGTTTCAAGTAGCATGTATTGCAACTTGCTCTGATCAATATTTCCACTAATCCATTTCAAAGACTCTCGGAGTGTGGCACACGGAGACACAAAATGCCAGAGGCACAATAACTTGCCCTCCATGAGCGACAATCCAAGATGGCTGCCATCCCAAAGGACTTACACAGCAGTCAAATCAAAATGGCGGCGAGTCCAGATTCCCCTATACAAGTTCTTTGATTTAGACTCATTTCAGAGTGATGTCATCATTGATAAGATGCCTTAAGATGTGAGAATTTATCACAGTGCACAATTTAGACCTTGCCTTGTTCCATTGCTGCAGTATTTCTTCTTGCAAAGCATACATAATAAAGCAAATCAGATATTTTTGCTTAAATGTTTGCAATTTTAAAGTACTTCTATGATTACATACAGAACATCAACATTATCTATAAAACAAAAGTCAAATGGCAATTATATTAGGATTTATATGTTGGTGAGAGAAGCAAGTCCATTTTTAGTAATTTGTTACTTCATAAATCAGTCTGAGCCAGTTTCCTAAAGCTATTTAACCTTATAGACATCAACAGGCATTTCTTTTTGACCCGTTCCAATTCGGCTTCCTTATCCTTTAATCTCTTCTGACAAGCTGTCAAATTCACATGCTGCTCTTGCAATTTCTCCTCCTTTAATCTTAGATCTTCACACATAGTTTTTGTCAGACCTTCAAGGTGCTTAATTCTTTCTTTGAGGTCATCCTTTGTTTCACTGGACGAATCAGTCATGGATTCTTCTGTCACCTGAAAAAAAAGATACAAATTCATTACAATGTAATATACAAAAACCCAAATTCTAACTTATATTGCTATAACTAAATCAACTACAAATGACGAGCTTGTTTCCAAAACCTCTTAGGCGCTAGAGCACAATTAGGCCAACAACTTGCAGCCGGCTGCAACCAGGCCACAGCCTTAATTTTCAAAGATGGCGACCTTAGGCTTGATTATGCACCTCTAAATAATTTCAAAACATATAATGAATATTTTACAATAATCTTGAGGTGAACAATCAAACCTACAGTCACCATTTTGGAAATAAAGGCTGTGGCCAGGTTGCTGCCGGCCGCACAAAGTTGTGGCCTAATTGTACTCCAATGCCTTTCATCCACCCCCGACATGCGACTCATTTGCAAAATTGACTTCTTTTTGCAAGTAAAATAGATTATAATTTTGAAGTCTCATAAAATATGTTAGTATTTTAACACACTTTCAATATTTCTGTAGTATATAATTAATTTCTACACTTTTACCCCGTTCAGACACACTAAAAAGTTGTCTTAAGTTGATATCGAGTCCATTTTTAATTTCAAACACAACATTGGATTGGCGAAAAGTAACCCGACTTACGACTGTTCACACATGCTACAATTTTGAAGTCGAATTGAAATGAACTTTACTCGTTCCAGGTCAATTATGCGCTGTAGAAGTAAACACGAAATCAACTCAACTTACGACTTACAGGTGTACACACATACGAAAAGTCATCGGTTGTCGTCGTTAGTCGAGTTACATTGACTTACTATCGCGACTTAACTTGCTTTTTAGCAAGTTGAAAATTCGATGTAAGACAACTTTTTGAAAGACGACTTAAGTCGACTTAAACTGTTCACACACAAGTGTATTTTTTAACTTGAATACGACTTAAGACGACTAAAGACGACTTTTTGGCTCTGTCTGAACTGGGTATAAGATAGTGTAGTTTTGTAACTTTGCAATCTATTTGCTTTACACTATTTGCTTTGCTGAGCAACAAGAATTTTGTACCCTTGCAATCCTGCCGCTTTGCAAGTTCAAAAGCAATTCATTGTAACTTGAAAATGTTTGTTGTTGTGACTAAACATTTGCCTCTATGATAAAAAACATAGTGTAGTAAAGTGACAAAGCTACAAAACTACATGAGTGAGAAAGCAGCTTCATGGCAAAACTTCAACTAGGCCTGGGTCTTCAACTAACCTAGCTTTGTTGACATCCATGTTACTTTGGAAATGTGCTTTATTCCATTGAAAGAAAGAGATCATCATGTGAGTGCAAGAAAGTTGTATCTGCAGTGGCTGCCTTAAGTTGTTTTTATTAAACACCTAGTCACTAGAATGTGAAAAATCCCTCAACATTTTCCTGCCATATGTCAGTGGCTCTTGAGGTGTCACCTGAAGAACCATTTAAAGAACCACTGACCTAAGACTGGAGATTATAAAGTATGCAATCCAAATTTATGACAAATGGCAGCTATTGCAGATACCACTCCTGAAGAATCATTTAAAGAACCACTGACCCAAGACTGGAGATTATAAAGTATGCAATCCAAATTTATGACAAATGGCAGCTATTGCAGATATGACTTTCTTGCACTCACATGACAATTAGATGTGATGAGTGGTACTCAAACCACTTATCTCCTTTGTTCGCTGTGCTGCTTTTAGAGATTTCCATATAAAGCAACATCACAGATCCATTGAATTATCTCTTCGCTGATATTGAGGAATTTATTATTTTATAGAGTCCCCATTTTTACTTTTTGAGTGTATTTCAAAAGAGCAGCAAAAAAAGTACAATTTAGAAAAAAAAATCATGACCTAAATAATCAAATTACCTTTTTCTGCACATTGTTGTCGTCTTGGTTGTTCACACCATCAACATTCACTGCTCCTTTATCATTGTGTTTCTCCTCGCTATCTCCTGCTTCCACCTTTTCACACATATCTGAGTGACCTTTCACCTCAAGGTCACTGGCTGGATGATCTTGAAGGACACTACTCTCTGGATGATCTTGATATGATGGTGAACTTTGGTATCTCACAACATGCTTTGTAGAGCTTGAAAAAACATGAATAGGCGTGCTTGTGCTTCCAACTTCCAGACTCCCTACTGCTTCCAAAGGAGATTCTGGATCTCCATGTAGCTGATCCGGATCTTGTCGAGGTGAACAGTTATAGGACTCAACAGAACTTGACCTATGGCTGCAGGAGGATGGTGATCTTTCTAAAGAATCGTCAAACTGGTCTGAATTAAACATCATAGAGTCATTAGTACTGTGTGACAGATCATTGGAAGTCTCTATTCCTTCTGAGAATATTTCTCCAGAAGTCCCAGAAGCTACAACATAATCTGCTGCTAAGGCTGTGAAACTATTGGCTAAAGACTGCATTTGAGATGGGGTGGTGGTAGGGAAACTGGTATCAACAACAGATACAGGATGGCTGTCAGTGGCCAGTAAAGCCGAGCCTACCTGTGATGCGGTAGGATCATTCACGACACTACCTGTATACACGTATTTGCTGGTATCGCTCCATTTTTCTATTGTTGGCAGACTTGTATTGCACTGTTTGTAGCCTCCTTCAAAATGTTCGGAGCATATGCGATTGTGTGGTTTTGGTTCCGCATCTCGGCGTCCTATATTGTGTAACCACAGGATTCGTACGTCAGGATCCTTTAAAAGTAAAAAAGAGAAGTAATGCTCATTACAAAGCAAAGATATTTATGCATAACAGATGCCAGATAATTAATAGACCATTCTTATAATTGACATACTCCCGCCGTTGATGGGGTAAATACACAGAATTGGACGGGCAACGGAACTCAGAACAAGGGCAAGTAGAGTATATATCATACTTGGCCTCATTCTGAGTTCCGATTCCCCGTCCGATTCTGTGGATTTACCCCATCAACGGCGGGAGTATGTCAATTATAAGAATGGTCTACAGATTTAGAGATCTGATACATAGATGATTGCAAATTACCTATGACAACTATTCAATATGATGAAACTAATTAAAATCTACATTTATTTGAAGACAAAACGCATTTTGCATAGTTCTGAAAAATAATTTTCCTACTGAAATTTTTATTTTCTCAAAAGGGGACGTGTGGCCTGTAAAGTTTCATTTCTCAATGAACATTTTACCCAATTAAATCGTGAACCAAATCCCTATTTAATAATGATATAAAATTGGATGGATTGAGCATGATACAAAAAGATATTGGTCGAGCTATGAGTTTTACGAAATATCGTGCGAGACGCGCAGCGTCGAGCTCGATATTTCAAAAACTCACAGCGAGACCAATATCTTTGAGTATCATGCGAAAAAATCCATCCAATTTTATCATTATTATGTTCAAAATCTGATATTTTGTATCCTGTCCGATATCCCTGACCGATATTTTTGGAAATCGGACAGCTCAGAACATAATAATGTTTTAAATCGGCAGACCCAAATTTTTGCCCCATGTTAGCTAGCTAATCAAAAGAACCTAATGGGCCTAATTAATGATGTCTGGCTTAGTCAATTGCAAATCAGCATAACATTTGAAATCTAAAACCCTAACATTAGGGGCATAATCAATATAGAGACGAGCGATCGCTCGGGCCGCCCGAGCCATGAAGCCAAGTAATTGATCGTCTTATCTTTGCATTTCGCTCATCTGTGGCAACAAATTTAGTAATATAATGGTGAATAATATCAATACGTACCAAACTATCTAATCTATAATGATTGCTCGACCTAGGTATTGACTTGGCTTGGGTCAAGAAGATCGGCTCGTCCTTGCTCGGCTCGGGTGAGTTGCTCGGGTCTAAATTGATTATGTCCCTTACACAATGTCACATTGCATTGCTATGGTGTTTGTATTGGTTCATCAAATTGACCTATTGGTTTAACCAGTCATTTAGGGAAAAAATGTAAAAAATACATGGTTTTATACAGTTTTCTTGGGCGTTCTATAACTTTGGTATGTGGGATCTTTATAGAAACTTTTGTTTTTAATTACTAATCTGCCCAAATTAAAATGCTATAGCTAGAACCAGGAAAACTCAACTTTCCTGGCTAGAACACTACTGATTATATTGAACATCTTATCTTGCCGGTGAATCCCGGGCTATGAATTTGCCACTTGTCACCGTACCTACCTTTGGAATTCTGTACCATTTCAGTCCTGGCTTATGTCGCCGTGTGTTTGTACACCGTGGAACATAGCATCTACCTCCTCCACCAATATTTTTCTTCTGTTCCATGCATCCAGACAGCGGTCCGCAGTCATCTTCAGTTTTGATATTGACTGTGCTACGATCATCACTCACTTGTACACTGTTAACCAAATAAAAGAACTAAGTTAGAAAGAATAAAAACCAATGTTCTGTTGTACTTCAGTTTCTTAACTTAGTATATATAGTAATATGGGCATATTAGCAAAAACATTCTAAAATAATTCCATATACCAATCGGAAACTTGCAACTTCTTATGCATGTGACTTCATTTAAGTCGAATATTTCATTTATTTGTTTTGTTTTCCATGAAGGGTAGTTTACTTTTTCATAAATTAAGAGTGTTCACTTTCAATAAATGCTCACCAGGGGTCCTGTTTTGGACTTTGTATTACCACATTCTTCTGTATGTTGTTATTTCATTGTAATGTAAACCATAAATCAATTCATTTTTTCATTATTCACCATTTTGATAACTAAGGCGTTGGAGCACAATTAGGACACAACTTTATTTGTGCAGCCGGCCGCAACCTGGCCAAAGCCTTAATTTTCCAAAATGGCGACCATAGGCAGGAGCGGACATCCGGGCGTTTTGTTTACATCCGGGACGTTTGTCCAAATAGCGCGGTGAAAACATTTGCCGACTTCCCATTCAACTCAATGGAGAAAATGCCGGCTCGCGGAAACTTCAATTGATTTTAGCAAATTGTCAAAATATTTTGATTCCAAAATC
>JXSR01S001436.1:16554-26913 GCA_000969725.1 Ophiothrix spiculata
TACATAGCACAATCAATTTCCATGAAATGAAGTAAATTAATTTTTTTATTGTGTTATATTTTTAAAATATGATATTTGATGGTCCGATTGAGCATATTAAATGCTCCATCGCTGTGTAACAAATTAGAAAGTAATGGTAATGCTCTATCGACGTCTTTCTGATGTCGTTGCAATGTATTAACAATTGACGTTGCCTTGATGGTTCGGGAGAACGTCGCGAAAGGATTCCCAGGCTATCTCTGCGACGCCGGTGTAGCAGGAATGTAAGTCCCTCGTTCTTATTGTCCGGGTTGTACAGTAAGGTATAGGCTAACAATCCTCACGCAACATTAATTTTACGCTTTACTCCGTTATGGTATATGGAAGGCGGACTACCATTTCAGGGGGACTAAGATTCTTTTCACACCGGCCCTACATAATGGAAACATTGATGGTGATGAACTTGCGATGCATTGGGAAGAGCTATACTGGTAGTTTAACCATGGAAGTACTTGCGTTTATATAAAGTAGAAAAAACTCTTAGAGGGGTGCTATTCATGCCTTACCCTTGGACAAAGGCTAATTTACAGTGTTTTTTTCTTTGATAGCGTTTCATTTGAAGCGTTTGATGAACACAGTGGTGTGAACTTTGTGGGTTGGAAATTGTATGTAAATCACACTGGAACGCAAGAGATATATGGTAATGGAACTTTGCCAGTTATTCGAATTCAAAAGGTAAATCTAAATATATTGTATTTGTATTGTAAACACCTCAACATATTATAGGGGAGGGTTTGGGCAAGTTGGCCCTCGGGGCGGGTTGGCCCACCTTGTGTTTCTGCTCACGTGACCTTGGGAGAAATATGTCACCGGTGATCTTTGGTTATGCATTAGGCATCAAATTTACCATAAACTTTACAAGACTGGACGAACTCAGCTCGTTGTGTTATCAATAAAACGAGTTTTTTAGTTACCTTATTAATCTTTTTGAGCAAAAGTAATTTTATACTAGTGTCAAGATATTACTTCGCTGGTTTAAGTTATTATTATCGATTACGAGGAATTGTACATTTCCAACATATCATGATATCAAATCCTCTTTATTCTTTGTTTTGTTGGTAAACCACTAAGTTAAGTCAAAACTGGGACTATGGGGCGGGTTGGCTCCTACCACACGGGGCAAGTTGGCCCTTTGATGAATTTGCTAAAGATGGTATGATTACTTACTTAGGGGCGGCTTCAAAACTCAACCGGCGGTTGCCTGCCGGTTCTGGCCTGTTCCGGGCGGTTCTGGGCGGTTGGCTATTGTTTATTCCGGTTGAACCGCCCAAAACCGCCCAGAACCGGCAGACAACCGCCGGTTGAGTTTTAAAGCCACCCCTTAGACTCAAGATCAATAACATTTTTGTCGTTTTAACACGATTTTAATTCTAAACAAGTAAATGGATGCGTATAACAAGACGCAAGAAGTCTTTCACAAGACTGAGAGGATATGTGCGATGACTCACCCCAAAAAGGGGGACTTTTCGACAGAAAACTTGTCAAGAAACAGGTGAAAATAGGCAGCACAAAATAAAGAAAATAATAAGAACTTCCAGCAGATTTTCTGTTGTAAAATTTGATCGCCTTGATCAATTTCAACAAGTAATGTGTCATTTAAAAGCTTAGAAAATGTTGCAATAGATGAAATGAAAAAATCAAAATTTATGTCATATGCACAGTCTCCCCCCCCCCCCACTTTCGGTCCTATATTGTATGCAGATTACACTGCAGGTCACAACGTTTTTTTTTTTTAAAGATCGATATTGTATTGATTTATTATGGCTTTCATCCTAAAAGGACATTTTTGTATGCAGTACATTCTTGTGCTTCACTTAAATATGAAATGTGTCATGGTAAAATGAGTATGACTTTTTTTGTAAATGGGACCAACTTGCCCCACTGGGTAGGCCGACTTACCCCGCTTGTGGGGCAAGTTATTTAATCAGCGGACAAATTGTCCTTCCGTTACCTTCCTTCCGTGTCCATGATCCCTTCGCATTTCGCATTGTTAAAACATAACCGTAGGGAATATTTTGAAGTGGAATGTGGCAAACTATTGCAGAAACACAAAACAATGTATTCAGTAACTTTGAAATAAAATTTCTTCATAAATTTCATAAAATTTTTCTAAAATGTACTCAAGGTGAAAAACCATGTCCGTTTTGCTGTCCTTCCGTAACCGACCTCATTAATATGCATATTTTGCGACAGAGAAATTTTTATGAAAAAGTCCCTGTTGAATATGAATGCTTTCAGGTATACTCAACTAAATATGGAATTAGTTTTATTTTATCCAATTCAATATTGGCAATGTATGTGTTTGAAATACAGAAAAATTCTGTGATTGTCCTTCCGTTACTGTTAAATTGCCCTCATATATATAAATGAATATGGCCGCATTGACTCGAATCTATATAATAGAAATACAATAATACGGATCAGGCATCTCAAACAGTATTTAGGCCTATCAACGTTGAAAATATACCATTTAACATCAACTTAAAAACTTATACACGTATGTTGACTGTTTTTAGTTAGTTTTTTTTTAATTCGTAACAAACGGCAGCATTACTTTTGCCTTAATGAGGCCCATTATATCAAATAAAATATATTCGTGGTGAAAACACTATGTGAGTGTCGCACGAAAAAAAATAATTGGACATTTTTAAATCCTTCTCTCTTATGGTAAAAGTAATGCTGCCGTGACACTCTTTTGTAACAACACAACAATAATTTGCAGTATCATCCTGACATCTTGTAATCATCAATGTTTATGAGAGTATTAAAATAAAGTGCCATTTTATAAACCAGAACATGCCTCTTGTTTTGCAATTTCTCAATCCAACAAAAGTGTTTATTCATGTTTTACACATCAACCAAGATAACCTGTGAAAAAATATTTTCTTGCACCACAGGTTTGTTATAGTAAGTCTGAAATATCTTTAACAAGCACATTTCTAAAACTCACTTTATAAAAAAAAATATGTGTGTGCGTGGGGGGGTGTCTTTAATATGTTTTTAAATCAATTTTAGTGTTGTAAAAAATGTATATTATGCCTTCACATTGAAAAAATGCTGCTAACAACTCTATGATGTTGATTCCATGCAACTCAAATAACTTGACTTCATCTGAATCCCATCTCCCCCCAATTTTGTCTTTTCCATTTGTTCCATCCCATACCATGCGCTGGCATCACTGTCCATTATCAAGTCGACATTTGGTGATGCTATATGGCCCATTGTTGTATCTTTATCGATATTTGAAACCCACCATTCGATCTCTATTCTAGCTGCTATTCCCATTGCAGTTTTGGCCTCATAATTTCCGTGACTATTTTTAGGACAATTATCTTATCTAGTTCTAAAGATCTGTAATGCAATTGACTAAACTGCACTGCTTGGAGGGCCGCTACCATTTTGCCAATAACCTCTGCTATTTGCCTATTTTTGGAAAAATGCTGTACACTTATGTTTTATATCTTGCATTTTATCTAATGTTAATGATACTGTCATGTCACATGAATTAATGACAAACCCGAGGTAAGAAATTTGATGGGTTGGAGTGAAAACCGACTTCTTGGGATGAATAATGAAACCTAATTCAGTTAGAACTACTGCTGTGTGATTTACCGCTCTCTCAGCCTCCTGTTTTAAGGGCGCAATTAATAAAGTGTCATCAATATACCCAAGGCAGTAAATGCAGGAAATGTGTGATGCTACTTGGTAGGTAGGTAGTTAATATACCCAACAATACAATATATATCCTTAAGCTTCGTAATTTGGCAAATTGTGGTGTTAGCAGCTTTGTGAATAATCTTGGAGCTGATACAATCCCATTAGGAAGCGATTTGAATTGGCACAGAGTCCCCTTCCAGTCAAATTTGAGGTATTTCCTATGATCCTGAGCAATGGGCACAGAATAATATGCAACTTCAAGGTCGATTGATGCCATGTAACAAATTGGTGAAACAAATTTCCTTTTCAACATTAAAAGTATCCATCTTAAAATGATGATAAATCAAATATTTATTCAGTTGTGACAAGTCCAAAATCATTCTTGTACTCCCATCCTTTCTTTGGTCGTGAAAAAATATTGGACCAAAAATCACCATCTTCGGGGTGTGTAATTTCAATTACCAGTCCGGTCCGACTGCCCATTTAGGAAAGGTTGCCTGATACGGCAGCATCTTTCCCAATCTGGCAAGCATGAGTACCCACAATGCATTGCACCATTAAAAATGTTTAAATTTATAATTTGAAATATCCTTGGATATAAGAGCTTATTTACTATTTCTTTCAACAAATATCCACACTGAGAGGGTTCTTAACATTTTACAATTAAAAAATTATTTGTTTTCTTTATTTAAATTTGAATTTAAAAAAACCGCTAAAACGGTTATTTCATTTTAAATACTTTTCTCCTGGTCAAATTTTTTTTCGCCTGGTGAAAACCTTCCAAATATAACCCTGATGTTGTGTACCAAAAATCAACACCAACCAAAACGTTGTTTGGTTCACAGCTAAGATTTTTAAAAATACAATAGGCTACGCAGTGTATTATGGGTATTATGCTTGCCAGATTGGGAAAGGTGCTGCCGTATCAGGCAACCTTTCCTAAATGGGCAGTTGGACCGGACTGATTACACCCTTTTCAAGTAATGTTTCTACTTCACCATCAATTGCACATGATTCTACTTCTGATAATTTGTAAGGATGTGGTTTAACAATCGACCACCTACATGCCTGAAACCAAGCAATTGAAAAGGCAAATGAATACAATCTGAAGCTGTGTGTGGGTTATATTGATTATGAAAATGCATTTGACTATGTGGAACACAAAGGCTTTTTCACAGCACTTCGTAAAGTTAGCATAAGTGAGGGATATGTACAATTGCATCAGCATCAGCAAAAATTCACATAGAAAATGATGTTTCAAATACCATCAGGATTGAAAGAGGGGTGCGACAGGGAGACACCATGATATTTACCACGGCTATGGAGGCTATATTCAGAAACTTAGACCTAGATGAAAGCGGGTTGGATGTTGATGACGAGAAACTAACTGACCTGCGCTTTGTAGTAGACGTAGCGCTCATCACTTCATCAGTAAAAGATATGGAAATACAACTCAACCACCTCAACATAGCAAGCAAGAAGATTGGCTTAAAAATCCATAAGGGAAAGACAAAATATATGACCAACTTTTAGTCAGATGAAATCATAACAGTAGAAAATGATGTAATAGAGAAGGTGGACAGGTACAAATACCTGGGTCAAACAGTGATGTTAGATGAACACACCAGAGAAGAAGTTAAGATCAGAATAAAGGCCGGGTGGAGTTGTTTTGGACGATACAAGAACATTCTGTGTGACCAGAAACTACCTTTGTCAATTGGGAGAAGAATGTTTGATCAGTGTGTCATCCGAACAATGACATATGGGGCTGAAACATGGACTACAACAAAACAGTTAGAACAGAAACTCATGAGCCATGGAAAGGAGAATGCCAAATATTACAATCCGGAATAAAATCAGAAACACAGAAATCAGAAAGCAAACACAAGTTAAAGACATCATCCTCAAAATCAAAGAAGCTAAATGGAGATGGACAGGGCACTTTATGAGGAGAAATGACGATAGGTGGACAAAGCGTATGACAGAGTGGCAACCTACAAAGAGGAAGAGAGACAGAGGCAGACAGAAACGAAGGTGGAGGGATGACATCACATCATATGCAGGAAATACATGGACCAGACTGGCACAGGACAGAAAACAGTTGACAAGTCATGAAGAGGGCTACATTCAGCAGTGGATGAACACAGCCTGGTGAGGTGAGGTGATGTTTAACGACTAAATTGCGCACAGGTGGTAAATTTCGCAAATTCTAATCTAACCTGTTACCGCTTCAATAGATGGATCTGATGTGTACTTGTACCATTGATTGATACATGATTTCAATCGACCTCCTACAACTTGCGTGCACATACTTACCTCTGACGGCTATACTAGCCCGATCTGGTGAATGTTGAGGGCGCTTTCTCCCTCTGTTCAACTTCTGATAATTCTGTTGAGGCATGTTCTGGTATGTGTACTGCGTCCGTTGTGGTTGACGGTTTGGATGTCTCCGCCCTAAAAAAGACCGGTATTGATAACCTGATTGATACTGCTGTCCTCTCTTTTGAGTATAGTTGAGCCGGTTCTGCATGGTAAGCCTTTGTTGTATCATGGGTGCTGTCTTTGTTGCTTAGTAAATTTACCCTGTTTGGTATCTTTTTTCTGTGATGTTTTTAACGTTTTGCTGCAGGTCGTCACCAAACAAGTTATCTTTGCCTGGTTTCTTCTAGTAAAGATAGGCATAGGCCGGATTCAGTTCCGGCTTAATGTGATCTTTTCTGGCTGAGTCACAATTCATAATTTGCATTGCACAATAGGCCAATGGCATTCATGATAGTGGGTTTCACATTGTCAGTGTCATCACCAATATTCCGCAATAAAGCACACATTTCACTGGTGATGGAGCTTTGTATTTTTGTAAGCGGACATCAAAAGATCTCGTCTTTGGTGATAATGATGAACAATTAAGCGCATTCACTTTTGGGTCTTCAAACGAGACATATTACACTCTTATTTTTTTTACTCTTGTTGAGTAAAAATTTATTCAACGGTCACAGCTCATTTTGTTGAGTAAAATCCTACTCAACGTTGGGAAAACTTTACTCAACATTGAGTAAGATGTGCTCAACTTTGAGTAGTATTGACTCAACCGAGCAAGATTTTACCCAATGTTGAGTAAGATTTTACTCAATATTGAGTAAGATTTTACTCAGCAATGAGCTGTGACTGTTGAGTAAATTTTACTCAACAGAGTAAAACAATTTTAAGAGTGTAGATGGGCAGTTGTACTCCTTCAGCAACTCGGTCATTTTTGACTCATTGATTTTATTTTTCAAGCATGTTGTCAATTTCTGTTGCTATATTGGCATTGAATGGGGGCCCCACTTCGATCTCATCAGTTAAAGCACTGGAAAATCCCAAAGTTTTAGCTTTCACCCTTTGGTCAACAGTTGGAGTCTTTCCATCTTGTGCTTTAGCATCATCATTGACACAATTTTGATCTTGATTAAGCAAACTCAAAATAGACGAGTCGCCTTCAGTATCAGTAGGGGCATTGGCATTGCCGCCGTCAATATCATATGAATCAGCCGATTCATCAACTTCCATATCATCTTGTATTTGATATTGATTTTGGTACATATCAAGGCCATCATCACTACTCATCATAAAGTCCGGTATAGGATTCATATTTAGGGTTAGTTCAACGTTTTTGGCAGACAGAATGTACTATGCAACAACTATCCATGTTTAAATTATATCCCCTTATACCCTAATGCCATTTTGGATTAGGACGAGGATTTGATGATATCGTGTAGAATACTTTTTTATTCGCCACCTTGTCGAATATTCTATCATGAAATAGTCGTTATTACATAGATATACGTGAGATTGTATTGAATAACGAATAAATATTCCACAAAATTGGCTTAGAATATTCTATTGAAAGAAGTAACTAAGAACCGACCCTTATACTTTCCGTTTCCAATTTGTCAAGGCGACTTGATAATTCGGCCTTTGTTTCTTTTGCATCCCTGTGTATTTGTATCAGTAGTTTTTTAATTCAACCCAGACGGTCCTCACCTGTAAGGCCCGGTGCAGACTCTACTATCGTATAGAATATTTTGCTTAGAATATTCTATGCTGACATCAAAATGACGTAGATCATCGAATAAAACTCACAGCTTTATGCGATGACCTACGTCATTTTGTCGTCAGCATAGAATATTCTAAGCAAAATATTCTATACCATAGAGGAGTCTGCACCGGCCCTTAGTCTAGCTTTTCCAGGTTGTACACCATCACTGAAGTGTCTATCAACGCTACGACTATCACTTTCTGCATCACTGGCAGATATGGCCACCATTAAGACTGATTTTGAGTGTGGGATCACACTTTGTTTTTTAGGTATAACTTTCTTTTTTAACAATGTATTTTTTGTATTTCTAGCTGTAACGGGTTTTCCCGCTATTTGTGCAGCAGTAACTGGCGCGGTATTGACTGTGACCGTGCTAGTTTTATTAATTGAAGCCGTTGTTATGGCTGCCGAATTCTGATCACCCATTTTAATCGAGCGCGGCTTCAAGTTTTTACAATGAATTTACTGACCACGAAAAGCTTTCTTGTCGGTATGTCTATGTTTGGATTTGTCTATTAGTCTTAAATGTCTGATATATTGGAGTTCATAAGTTCCACAGACTGACAAATTGTAATTTCTTATAAATTTGGAGCTCACAGCTTCCAATGAAATACGTACCGGTTTCGTACGCAAATGTTTCACTAGTTTAGCTACGCAGTGTTTCTATTCTCCTTTTATTACAACACGTATTTCGAAATAAAACTATAGGTATAACACAGTTATTGGTTTAATGAAAGCCATTTTCATAATTCCACATATTCTTAATTAATTCCGTCGTGTTATCGTCAAATACAGACTGTGTCAGATCAGCTTACGGAAAATCCTGTATTTGATATGCCATTAGGTACTTCTGAACACTTCCAGTAGGAAATTATAGATATTTTTACCAAACGATTAATTTCTTGTATTTCTGTTATTTGATATTCCAGGAGTTTTGTGGAAGTGACTGTATCTGCATTCCTGAATTCCTGATTTGCTATGAGACGGTTTTTTCTATCAATGTTGACAATATATTACTCCATGGTCACCATGACCACGACTACTTCATAGATGTTACGGTTAAAAACAATGCAGAACTGAAGTCGATTAAAACTCTGAAGGTAGGGGAACGTGGGATAAGTTTGCCCTCGGGGTGAGTTAGCCCACCTTGTGTTTCTGCTCACGTGACTTTGGGAGAAATATGTCACTGGTGATTTTTCGTTATTCATAAAGCATTAAATTTACCATAACATTTACAAAACCGAGGTCATCTCTTTGTGAGTGAGTTATCAGTAATATGAGGTTTTATTTTGAGCAAAAGTAATTTGTTTTAAAAAGTACATTGTTTCAAGATATAACTTTGCTGGTTCAAGTTATCATTATTGATTGCGAGATATGGACCTTCTTCAACATATCATGAGATCAGATCCTCTTTATTCTTTGATTCGGTATACCACGAGGTTAAGTTGAAACTGGGTTATGGATTGAGTTGGCCCCCTACCACTCCGGGTGAATTGGCCCTGTGGTAAATTTACCCAAGGTGGTACGCTATCAAACTTACTCTAGACTCGATCACAATAACATTCATGACGATTTAATAAGATTTTAAATCTAAACAAGTAAAAAGATGCGTATAATAAGACGTAAGAAATCTTTTCACAAGAGTGATAGGATATATGTGGCCTATATTGCGTTTATTGCATGTTAAGAGTACGAACCCAAATACGTCTCGCTTGGCTGAACAGTCAAGTTTACTACAAGTTTTTGCCTACTTACATTTGTTCGATCGTCACAATAGTTGGTGTACATGTGGAATAGAGTCTCTAGTTTATACATTGACCTTTACTTAGGATTTCACGTTCAAGGTTAAAATGGTGTCAACAGACTACCTCGAAAAAGATAACGCTTTTTTGCAGAAACCTCATAATTTCAAGCATTTCGGATAAACCGATTGCGATGAAACTTTGGTAGGTTAAACTACTAAGATTCACAATGGAATTATGCATGTCATTCAAAATTTACAATGCCATTAAATGCTCGTGACGATAATGAATATATGGGGTATTGCACGTATTTTTGCACACCTAGTTTTCGTCGACGAAAATGACATCAAATGTCGAGTTATCTTTTATCAAAGTTATTTTTAATGATTATGAACATTTCCCATCGTACTCCGTTAAGCATGCATAGGTTTTTATAGGGTTCTAGAGACTCTAAATTTAGAAAATACGCAATTTTCCTGACTAATTCTGATATCTGCGTCAGAAAATACAAAATGGAGATTTGACAGATTTTAGATTTCAATCAGTCAGTTTCATGTGTCATGCATATCATATCATGCACAATACCATGTATATCATGACGAAAATGATATTTTATAATATCATGAAATTTATACTCACATCTACAGGCCAGAATGGTAGAAATCCCAGTTTTTGCAATATTTCCGATACCGTAGGCGTTGGCTACCCTGTGTCTTGTGTCATATCATATACAAGAAGGTGCCAAACAACTCCCAACTAATATGACTGAAAGCAATAAAAAACACCCATCGACCGTTTTCTATTGTAAGCGCGGCTGTAACAAAACCAAATTTCCCGCCATATTAC
>JXSR01S001436.1:91219-104794 GCA_000969725.1 Ophiothrix spiculata
GGTAAATGTCACTGGTGCCATATTTCTTGATATGAAAAAAGCTTTTGACACTGTTGATCATAGCCTACTAATCAAACAAACTTCAGAAATATTGTATCAGTGACACTCAGTGGCACTGGAGAATTGAGCGCGAAAAGCACGAAAATTAATGTAGCGCAAAATAAACCACTTATACAGAAATTAGCATAATTCTATTCATAATTTGCAAAATGTACTGTTTTTGTCGTTTTCGGCATTTTAAGCAAAACGCGTTTTTTTGGAGTTCAACGGAATATATCCTGTAAATTTTCAGAGCTTAAAAAGATGAAATCTTTTTGTAATTTTTACTGGGTGAAAAAGCGAGGGCGCTGTTAACGACCCTGTAGCAAAAATGCTGTATGAATTGAAAGTTATTTGAAAGATAAAAGTAAGTGCTACAACTTGATATTAACTGAAACTTCACAATATTGTCACATCAGTATGAAAAGGCTCGGACAATATGGACTCTATTGCATTGTTTCAATGGGGAAGTTACTTAGTGGTGTGCGCTCACAACGGTTTTAGCCTAATACTTTGACCTAATGACTCACCAGGTACATACACTGTATGCAGCGCCCCAAAATGGAGCATTCGCACAGGGGACCAACGGCTTAACGTGACTTCCGAACCACGGAGCAATTAGAGAAAATTTAATGCCCAAGGAAACAAGAAGACGTAAACCCGCCTAGCCAGGGGCTCGAACCCACAACCACTGTAGTACGAGACCCGTGCTCTAACCGCTCAGCCACGTTCCCTAATGTATTGAGATTTCATTATTTTGTTACTCATACTCATACTCATGATCATAAATCATGCCAAGACGTAAATGGGAATTAACAAGTATACACATCCTCCTTGGTATAGTGTGTAGTGACAATTCATAATCCAATAATATGCCAAATTTGAAACGAGTAGAATTGTATATTAACCACAAAAATAATGTGTCTCTCTTAATCTTGATACAGTTGGAAAAATTTATTTCTTGATTTGGAAAGTGGAATAGCATTCTATGAATGGGGAATTGGATCTAACCCAGGACATACAGATATCGCACCATTCGTGAAAACTGAAGACTACAGGTCCAGTAGTAGTGACTTGCAGTTGCAAGAGGGTCATCCTTACTTCATTGCAGTTAAGGTGAGGGTTAAACGTATTCATTGCACCGTCACAAACAGATGTTACACTTGAAAATATAATTTAAAACATTTCATCTGAACTCACATTTTGGGTCGAATAATGTCGGAGAAACCCTTCTCCGTTCTCAGTGAGTGTTGTTTGAGTTGTGTCTGATATCTGATTTCCTGTTCTGGACGTTGGCGGTGTCCTTTCTTGATTTCGACAACAAGAAATCATAAATTTTTGGAAGTTCACGGATCCCTATTAATGGCGGGTTAAGTTCTTTCTTGATGTAAACCGCCTCCCTCACTTTATGAACTTTCAAACCCCTCGAGGTCAATTAGAAAAGGTTACTAACTCCATTTTTGCACTGTACATTGTACAAACCAGCGAGTTTGGTCACTGAAACGCAGTTTTTCAAAAGCATGTGTCATGGGTTTCTAAGTATTATCCACCAAGATATTAAGTTTTTCATCTTATTAATGATGAGAAACGATATAAAATTGCAGATTCAGTTAATAGGCATTACTAGCTTTAAACACATGGCGCATCGTTATTCGTCCTCTGATGTGGTATTGGCCTGTGCCATGCCTTTAATGCCAGAAACGCCTACCAATTGAATGCCATTTCTCTCGATTTATGTCTTTTTTAGTATTAATAAAATGAATTAATGAAAAATTGATGAATAAATCAATGTATTGATGGATAATGCTAAAACACCAATGACGGATGCTTTTGAATAACTGCCTGCTTCAGTGACTAAATTCACGTATATCATATTGATACATATTCTTACGTTACTGGTTTGTACAGTGCGAACAATAAAATTAGCAACTTTTTCGAAAATATGACCTTGAGGGGTTTAAAAGTTTATTATTTCGATGTTTCTTGGTCAGATGTAAAAAACAGGTTGTCAAATGAAAGCTGAAATCTCAGTGCTTATTTAAAAAATCTTGAAATTACGTTTGCCGGTTTTGTATTGGCGTACGAGGTAAGGCGATACTTTTTCGGAGTCTTTAGTTTCCAATTTAGGTTGAAAAGTGTCTTGCCTTTTTAAAATCTGGTTTTGGCATTACGATGGGTTAAAGATGCATTTTAACGTTAATGAAATCGACCCCTTGGGTCTAATAGCTTGTTCACAAATATCGTACGAACAGCTTACGAGCAGTGTTTAGTCCATCTAATAGGACCACGCGACCGCCTCGCTGCTCGCATTACTCACTGCTCATGGTCCTTTAAAACGGCTAAACACTGCTCGTAAGCTGTTTGTACGATTATTGTGACCAACCTCTTAGGTTACTCGCAAAAAGACAAGGAATGTGAAACTGTTGTGTGGGAATGCGTGCATGGAAGTGGAAGGGGTGTGTATACTGAGCAGAGATTTCTATAATTTAAAGCAAAATAATTTCCAAATCACAAAAGTATGTATATAGTCAGGTGAAAATGGTCAGGTAACGGAAACTGCCTTTAAAATTTGTGGATTTCTGATTTTGTTTTTTAATTATTTTTGTTTAAAGTATCAAGTCAAGAATCAAGAATCAACTTTACTTCCATTCAAAACACACAAGAGTACATCAAAACACATTTAGGCCTAAGTGAATTGATAGGGTTTTGAAATTGTGTATCAAAATTAAACTCATTGAATTTGCCAGATCGGAATTTCGTGTGGATTCGTATGTAACAATTTTCCTTATATCAGAGTTTTATAGGTTAACTATTCCGTCATTCACGTTTTTTTCTGCGATAATTTAGGCGACGAATAACGTCGGGCTTGTCAGTTATCAAAGTTTCGGACCATATCTTGTTGATGCTTCTCCACCTATTTCCGGTCATGTTTACGATGGCATACCTTACTCAGTGACACCTGGATATAAAGATGTAAACTTTCAAACAGATACGACCAGTCTGTACGCATCGTGGGAAGGTTTCTATGATCCTCATAGCACTGTTATCGGTTATTGGTGGTCGATCGGTACATGTAAAAGATGCGGTGACGTACTTCAGGATCAGTATATTGGATTACGTACAAGTAAGTGTTGATTTCAAGATGGGTATTTAGAAGAGCACAGTCCGGATTTAGCTTATTGTCTTTATGATTATTTCACGATGTTCAATACGATATATGCTAATACATATAGGCCTACATGTGTATATATTATGGTATAGAGATGGTCAACACGACAACGATAAAATGTGAATTTCCGAGGGTAATTTTAAGTGGCAAAACAAATGTGAAACACCTTTATTTTCCTTGATATGTTTTGTAGAGCCGGTGTTCTACCTCAACAATAAAAAACAAAAAAAATCAAATTTTGATAATTTGGGGTCAAAAACAGTAGAAGTCACATTTGGCACTTATTGGTGATTGATGGCGACACACAGCTAAATAGAAATATACAACCCCTTGTGACAAATAATACATTAAAATAAAGATAATTACACTCTGAGCACGATTCTGAAAGAAAAATTCAAAAAAAAGCAAATGGTTTTTGAAATAGGGTCATTTTTCATTTTTTTTCATAACTAAGTCCTTAGAAATGTCATATGCGCATTCTCAATCGGACCGTTCCATTTGTGCAATAGGGATTAAGAATATACCCTTGTTCACCATGGTAAACTTAAAGTAAATGCATTTAACAAATATAATAAATACTACGTATATTACTTTGTTTATAGTTCACACTTTATGAATAAATTAATTCAATTATCGTCTGAGCCTGAAGGTAATCCTATTTATGATACAAACACAAATCAAAACACACAATTCAGTCAACTACCCATATCAGACTATACCATGTTTGCGAAAAATGTTTATACGTATTTTCCTATACTGAAATCTTGTGAATTTCGATCAAATATTCGGCTTTCTGGATAGTGCGTAATCTATATGATTTCAAGTTGACTGTTTTAGATTTCTCTTCAAAATACGGTTATTTTGATATGCGAACTCTCTAATTTGGAAATTATTTCCTTTTTTTAGACAGAAAAAATCAATTTTCCAATTCTTTTTAGGTATTTGATTAATTTATTTTTGAACATTTAAAATCTGTAGTAAGCCTTGTTTAAAAAAAACCCATCAGATTTAATGACATTGTATATGTTATACTCTAAAAAAACTTCGAAAATAAACCGAGTTCTGTTCGAAATTAATTTCTCTACGCTTGCGCTTTTGAGTTGCCGTGAGATTTCGCCCAGCAGTAACCTGTGTTTACGATAAGGATAATACCGAGTATTCACATCATTTTTGGGGAAGAATGGCTGAGGGCGAAGCCCGAAGCTATTTCCCCCAAGAATGGAGTGAATACGAGGTGATTATCCGATTTAACACCCATCTGTAGACCGAATAGGTCTAGACGTAAACATATTGATGTAGCTTTTTAAATTGCTAAATATAAATTTGCATAGCAAGTAAATCTTGAGAAAGTTCAGAATTAGGTGATCAAATAATACTGTCAATACTTGATTCATTTAATATGTTGTCACTGTTCTGTTCAGATGGGAGGAAATATTAGGCTAAACCAGTCCTCACCAATGTAGTATGTAATTGGACTATATTTATTATTGGAGCAGTGTTTTAAAAAGTTACCACTGGATTTATTAACCAAACCAAACCATACTCGTCATGTGGAATATGATACCATTGGATTTATTTAATAATTGGGACAGTCTTTTACATATACCAATTAAAAGATATCATTTATGCTTTGTAGCCATTCCTGTAACAGCTGAAATCGGTAAGTTTAAATAGTTTGATAGCTAACCTGATTAACACTCATCCACATTTGGCCTGAATGTATTGAAGACATTTCAATTCTTAAATAAAAATGGAAAGTAAAACATGTTTCTCGTTTGGAAAAAACATATTGCAAAAGAAAAGAAAGATATGGGGAAAATGAACAATTGTATAATACTAAGCCTACAAAAACTTTGCTATACAATAGGCCTATACTCTATCATGTTTTACACGTAATAAAATGCAAGAAAGCTGGTATTAAAAAAAGAACTTCAAATTATTCAAATAAATGTTAAAAGGATATTCTAGGTCCCATCCAAAACTTGACCCTAACCATGACCCGACCCTAGCTCACTAAACGATGATCTGACCCTAACTCACCCGACCCTGTCCCTAAACATACCCTAACCCTAATTTTACCCTCAAATTTTAGATGGGACCTGAAGTATACTTGGTTCAAAAGTTGCAAATTTATCTTAAATGTATATGTAATTTTAAATAAAAGTCAGAATTAGTGATTTATAATATGAACCATTTTAACATGTTTGATAATGTAAATTCCCCATTTAGCCAAGTGCATTCATTTGATTGCCTGCATATTATTGCGTTTTTGCTTTTCACACTTTTATACACCATTGATAACTTGCTAACAATAACTCTCCATTCCTTAATAACTCTCCATTCGTGTAAATTCACGAATGGAGAGTAATTGTTTAGCGCTCCATTCCTACAAAATAATGGAGCGAAAAAACAATAGGGTGAAGTCTCAGATGGGTGTTAATGCAAAATACTCTTCGCTTAGAAAATGAAGACCAATACGGAACTGTAACTAATCAATAACAACAAGTAACATTAGGCAAGATCGATTAAGATGAGTGGTAATCCTTTTTTTTTTTGACAGAGTGAAAATTCCCATACTGTGTTATAACTTCCCGGGCGTAAGTCTCCTTGAATAAACGTGTCGCCACTGATTTCGTATTAATTTTGTCAAAACTCGAGCCATGAGATTTTCAATTATTTTTTTAATTACTTCTGTTTTTCCAATTATCGTGAAATTTTCAGGATTTCAATTTTTTACGATAAAGTTTGAAAATATTAAAAATTATATACATTTTTTTGAAATGGGCCAAAAATACATTGGACTGAAAAAGGCGTTTCGCTCAGCTGTAGTGTGAGAATACATTGACCACCTCTATATAGTAAGAACAACTCTGGATAAGCTACCGCTTGCATAACGTATGGGCGAGTTTGTTTATGTTACTCTCCGTCTCGGTAAATGATCAGATGCACCTGAAGTCGCTGATACAGAAAAATTCATCGTCGTTTCTTGAATTATTAGCCATTCCGGTATTTTACACATTAAAAAATGTAATTTCAACTGTTAGAATACAGGGTGTCCCAATAAATATTGTGCATTGTTTTCCCTTTATTGATTTGGTGCAATTGGCATTAATTCAAAACCCTGAAATAAGACATAAGACAACTATCTGTCCAAGTTGTCCGGTAAAATTTTATTTAAAAAAAAAAATATTTTGTTAGACTGAGTTTTCAGTTTTCAAAATAAGAAAAACAATTCATCTTTTATCTTAGTATATTATGAAGCATTAAATAACTTTACCAATATTGTTTTACAATCTTTTTCTATATTTTCCAAAAGAAAAAAATCATATGTAAATATAGAGAAAATTAAAGAGAGAGAATAAAAGAGTATCCTCGTATGATTACTTTTTAAAGAATATTGGCAAAACGAAATGTTGTAAATACCCCTTCGATGTTCTTTGAGAACATGCTTAAATACAGGATTCCCATTGTGCTGGAGGAAAATAATACAATGATCTATGATATCTCTGGTTTGCATCGATTGACTTCCTTGAATATTTTCAACGATGATGAAGAGAGTTAACAGTTATGGATTTTAATATTATTTAATTTTTGAGTAGCTGGTATGCCCAACTTCTGGGAAAATCAGCGCCGGTCCCATGTACAGTGTTTACTGGGACACCCTGTAAAAAGGACGAATATAATGAAAGCGAATCATTAAAAGTTGGTTACAAACTATGTTTCCATTTTCTTATTGTAGTTCATAACAAGACACATCTTAAAAGCCTGTTAATTTGATTTTTCTATCAGATGCTTCGGTTAACCATCTTCAATTGGTGCCTGGTGTTACATATTATACCACTGTACGATGTTGCAATTCTGCTGACCTGTGCTCTTCCATGACGTCAGATGGTATTCTAATCGATGACACACCACCGTCCCCTGGAAAAGTGTATGACGGGCCATTTGGATTTGATAGATCATTTCAAGCTTCGAGGTAACGCGGGATGCCATGGAACGTTTATATATTCAAATCTGAGATATGTCATATTTTCTCCATTAGGCCTTAACGTTCACAAAATGATTAATTTAAACTTCCTAGTCATTATTAGAGATTTTTTGATAACGGCACATATGCCAATGTGTAACATATTTCACGTTGGCACGTGTTTCAAGATCGCACGAAACACGTGTTTCAAGATTGCACTAAACACATGCATGATAAAAGTATACGGTTACAATTTTAGGGGCAATCAAGTATAATGTTGCATGCATAGCGAGACCACAGATTTTCTAAACACCTATAAAAGGGTGATTTTTTCTGAAGCCAAAATATCCCTTTTCCCCAATTCACAACATAAATCTTGAATTTACCGTTACCGTTTTAACACTAGGGTTTGAAAAAAGTACCCTATTTCTTGAAAATGAGCTCAAATGGCTGTTTTGATACCCTAACGGTGTCACCTGATACACCCTTCTGTCCTCATAAAAAACCCTAATTAACCCTTTTCTTGGTCATGTTATGCCTATAGCATTATATCTGAGTGACCCCCGGGGGAAGTTGTTCTAAATAGCACTTATTGATGTTGAGCAGAATTTTTTCTCTAACAACTAAGCAAGAAACAAATAAAAAGATTTTATAATTACCAAAGAGAAGAAAACAATTCCATTTGAACAGTTCAGGTGTATTAAATGCCATGCTAAAAATGTTTGAGAATAACGCGAAGTTCAAGGTAGCCGAAAAAATGACATGGCTTTTGTGTTTATTGGCTGAAGATACCATTTCAATTCCAATGAATTATTCCAAATTAACATAATTTCACCATTGCACTAAAACGCTTACAATTTGTATACGGTATCATTTTCTTCCTTTTCTAAGGACAACATTATTAGCACATTGGTGGGGATTTCATGACGCAGAATCAAGTATATCTCATTATGAGTGGAGTGCAGGTACCAAGCCAGGAGCAAGCGACATTCTCAACATGACCCGGTTGCATCTTACCGACAGTTCTTTCGTAGTATTGGATAAAATTTTACCTTCAGAAACAAAAATTTACGTAACTGTCAGAGCACATAACAGGGCGGGGCAATGGTGTGAACGTAGCTCTGATGGATTTCAAATAGATGATACTGCTCCTGAAGTAATTCAACCACCAATGTTGGATAGTACAAAGGGTGTTATTCACAATGGCACTCAGGTAATTGTCTTCCGTTCAAATAGTGTAGTAGATTAGATGAAAAGACTAGAATAATGATTGATAAATCATAGCGAAATAATCTTATTTAATTTCATTCATTCTAGGTATTGCGTTCACTTATCGCCATTCGATGGAAATTTATCGATCCCAACAGTGAAATAAACGCACACTTTTTGTCTATAAGCTCAGATCACAACGATGACATCGAGATACCAACTGTCAAGGTATATTTTGTTCATTCATTCATTCATTTTATCTATTTCAATATCAAGAATAAAAAGCAACAACAGATAAATTAAAAACAAATATTGATGAAACAAAATGATATAGGAATGGGTCCAAAGCCCAGGGTTGATCACAGCAAACATTACAATATACTAGTAAATCGAAATGTTGCATACAAAAGCATTTCAAAATAATGGATAAAGTTTACCAAATAGTTGATATTCAGATATGTGTGGTGACATTATTGACTTTTTATCACCAAGCCTCTGATATCATCAGGAAAATAAAATGTATATAGTGACGAACACTGCTTGCAACAAATACATTGACAAATACTTATCACCTTCACCTTGTTTAGGCTTTCGCCAAGGAAACCCAACTTGGTACTTGGTACCAAGTAAGCTAAAAAAAGCTTAAAAGCTTAAAAGGGCTCCAAGATGTTTTCTTAAATTCAGTTTTTAATGCAGGTGGAAGACCGGAGCACCCGGGAAAAGCCTGCGGAAGCGAGCATGGACTGAAAACCAAATGCACATAAAGCGCCGGGCGCGGGGACTCGAACCCGGGATCTCATTGGTGCAAGGCGAGGTAACTACCGCTGCGCCAAATCGCTACTTCTTATAAAAGGTCTTGGAGAATAAAAATAAAAAAACAAGTTTATGTTATTGTTAAAAATGTACATTCGCAAGTATTAATTGATGCGTGTAGGTTTTAATGCGCAAAAGCAGTACTATTATTTTATAACGTATATATACCACGTAAGATCTGGGTCCAAACAATGTTATCACATCGATAATGATCCCACCGTTCGTCAATTTTCCAATGGTCTTGCTATTGACGGGCTCTCTTTAAAACTACTCTGCAGTGTCATAAAACAAAATGTGACATACGGGTAATTTCATGAAATTGATATCACCAAATTCTGTCATGATATCGATTAAGATTAAGCGAACCTTACTAAGCGAACCTTAACAATTTGGACTATGGTGCTGTCTTACCTGATCTTCTCTATTTTCTTGCTCTGCAAAAAAGGGAAATGCATTTTTAATCAGAACAAACGAAGACTAAAAGAAATATCGTCGTCAAGGGAAGTATCGCAGAACGAACTTAGAAGCTGCTAGGCAAATATCCCTTACATTTAAAAGAAAATGCTTGACAACTCCTAGTTTGCACGTACTACCA
Source organism: Ophiothrix spiculata (assembly GCA_000969725.1). Lineage (NCBI taxonomy): Eukaryota > Metazoa > Echinodermata > Ophiuroidea > Amphilepidida > Ophiotrichidae > Ophiothrix > Ophiothrix spiculata. The sequence goes on from JXSR01S001436.1 coordinate 101,012, forward strand.
ATAAATGTTTTCTGAATGTAAAAATTGCGATATTTTCAGACTTGTGAACACTGGTGAAAATGTCCTTGCATATTCAGGTCAGTCAGAAAAATATCTCGTTTATTACACTGATTCGTCTCCTTTATTACGACAAATTTTCACCATTTGCAAAAAACTTACTTAGACGTTGACTCCTATGAGGTAATGCAAGGAGACTCGTGCTCTGTTGAAGTTTTACAAGTTTTCGGAATTATCATAAGATATCATTTTAAAACAATCATGAATTTGACAAAAAGAGTTATAAACGTTGTTAATTTTATCAAAGAATATATTTTGCAAAAAAGTGTCAAACAGCAATATTCAAATAATTACCTTTCATTTTGTGAACCTTTCACTGTCACGTGAAATTGTGCCTGGTCAGCTGAAAATATCTGGTGTCGCACCGATTCAGAAGGAACCGAAACTGGACAGTGTTCATTATGAGGCTGCACAATACTGGAAGAAAAAAACCGCATGTATTGTAAAAAATAAAAATGTTGGTGTCATAATTATTGTTTGAATATCTTTCTTTACAACTTAATTGTACGAGGGGGTATCAGATGGTTTTAAGCTTTACCCAGAAGGGATAAAGATATCAATGAAAGTTTGTCAGAATACTAGTAGACACTCATATGCATTATGGTGCAGAAACTGTCTCATTTGTAATTTTACTTTCTTTAGAGGAGGCGATTAATGTCATATATATACATACCTGCTTATCACATAAGCTGTATGGAGGAAATTGAGACATGCGACATAATAAAGTCCCCGCATTTAATGGAAATCAGTCGATGAATGACGTCACAATGACGTAATTTATTTCTACACCTTTTTTCAACCAAGTCTCTGTGTGCCAATTTGGTTGGCCAAAATCCACATATGTTTTATTTTGCCCGCTGTGTAATTTTTACCCATATAACTACGCTTATTTTGGTAAAAATTAAAATCCTTGGAAAATAAGCTTTCCGGCAATATATAACTTGGGTTATTTGGTGTTTTGTGTATACATTAATAGTTATGGTGTTTCCAATGATTTTTGTGTGAAACAAAAGGTAGTACCAGTATATGATTTAGGTCCACTTCTCGTATATTATATTTCAGATTTCAGGAGGGGCTGTGGAATACACATTTACGGATCTGAACCTTCATGATGGCAGCCGGTATACAATAGGCGTTATGGCGTGCAACGGTGCAGGGCTCTGTACCCATGATTATACTTGCTCACTTAAGGTAATTTTAACTCATCAAACATGGTATATATAATCATATAGATATGTCTACCTAACAACTCGAAAATAAAAGGCCACGTTTATACATTCTATGGTCTATCATACCGTAGGCCTAAATACCGTATCATTATATTCCTGGTTACATTGAAGATATCTTGTACTGTATAATTACATACCAAAATGGGTACTTGTAGAAAAAAGATCGTATGCAAATACTATAGTACTTTGCACAAATTGTACTACAACCCTCTTCTAGATACTCGTAAAATTTTGGTGTCTTTGGTGTCACAGCATTATTAGTTTTAAGTTATCAACAAAGGTAGATTAGATACTTATGTTTGTTCAAAATTCAACAAAATAATAAGCATACGTGTTTGTGATATTTTAATGTGCCATCTTTTTTCTAACTGTTCGTGTAGAATCAGACTTTATATTGAACCAAATTTGATACAATTTTAAACGAATAATATTGAAATGTCTTCCAGTATATCTATTATGCAAATAAGGGATACCTGCATTCCATGCATTCCAGAATGAGTTTTTTATACTGAACCTGTCAATCAAACGGTGGCGCGAGAGTTGAAGAATACTGCAATAAGCATATTAATTTGTGACAGATAACATTAATTTAGCTGTTTAAGGGTAAATTACCTCCAACAGTGTTTTTTTTTTCAACGTGGACTGTAAAAGTCCAGATTTATAGACAATTCGGGTGTTTTTGTTTTTGGTCAATGAGCTAAGTATGAATTCATACTATGGAGCCGTTTGCGGTCTATTAGATAAGTATGAATTTATACTAGAGTATGCAAACACGGCACGGAGCGCTTATGCTTAGGTCTATCGGTTAAGATTTGTTTGTGGGTTGTATTGTTAGTACAAAGGATGATTATTCGGGGGGGGGGGTTCTTGGGTTTTTTGGGGGGAGGGTATTGGGTCGTGTCAAGACAGTTCTTTTGCAGAAGGACGCGGTTAACTGACGCATGGAATTTCAAAATAAAACTTGAAATAATCAAAAATTGGTGAACATTTTTTCTCTTTTCCTATTGATTCAACATTGAAAGAAAATTCTTAGATATGTTTTTTTCGCCTATGCCAAAGTGTTACTAGTTCAAGAAAATCTATCGGGTGACCTTTTTTTACGAGCATTGCTCTTCAAAGTTTTCCCTCCAATGTAACTGCATTATTATTGTTCTTGTTGACTTACTGGAAAAATAAAAAACTGAAAACTGAAACTGAAACACTATAGGCCTAACCATTCAAGCGCATACTCCTATGTGCGCGTTTGTATCTAAACCGCGTGCGTTCATTTTAACGTAAGCAATAAAACACTTCTGTAACCTTTAAAACACTTATGCGTCCATCTGCAACCTGTGCGCAGACAGTGAAACATTTATGCGTACGTACGCAACATTTGCACCATTTTTGCGTACCTGTGCGACCCTTTAAAACGCTCTTTTACCATTGAAAAGCTGATGCGTACGGGTTCAATTATTGCGTGGTCATTTTGACACGGGTGAGCTTTAAAAAAGCAAAGTGCGCCCGTGTGCAACCCATAAAACGTGTACGGTGGGTGAATTTAAAAAAAAAACATCACATTTTACCAAGAATATGGTTTTGGTTTGCATGCTTTAGCTAATCTACAAGTATGAATTCATACTTAACTCATACACCGTACACTGCACACACACTGTGTCAAGTATGAATTCATACTTAACCCTAGTCTACCCAGGCTATTTTTTGTAACACGTCTACCCAAGGGGGGGGGTGTTACAACCCCCCCCCCCTAATTTTTTGGAACGGAACCCCCTATGAACTTGGTTTTGCTATTAATAGATATGTATGGTCCTCCCCTATCCAATGATACCAAGATCACAAAAATCGGCCAAGGTGTTACGTAATTATGACGTCATAAAGGTCGAAAATCAGAAAAATCGGGATTTTGGCAAAAATGGCCACCAAAATCAAAATTTTGATAATTTGGCGACTTAAAATTTTCCGGGGCTTCACCCCCCCCCCCCCTACACCCCAACTTTGACGGCCTACCCTAACCCCACCTTAGGTGGTACCCCCCTAATTTGTTCATCAAAATGACCGCAAAGGATGTAAAAGAGATTACCCAAATGCCTGGGGTCGGTTGCTTTTGCGTTTTTATGCAGCAGGGACAAAACCTTAGGGGGGGTTGCAACAACCCCCCCCCCCCCCTGGGTAGACGAGGGTTAATTCATAGACTATACACTGAACTCAAAGGAATCAATTCATACCTAAACCATTAACTTTAAACGCTCCACCCAAGCACCTTTAGGGACTCTGGAGCGAGGCTGTGGAACAATCTTCCAACTGATGTAAAAAGCTCCATTAATGTGCAATCATTCAAAAACAAACTCAAACACCACATTTTAAGGGGCCTGTTAAGGCTTTTATTTTGACTTTCGTTTTTGGCTTATAAGTCTAAAAATATTAAGTTACAGTATAGAAAAGTATACATTTCTAGAAAGGAATTTTTACAAGGAATCTGTTTATGCTCCTGGTTTGGTTC
>JXSR01S001436.1:122751-134262 GCA_000969725.1 Ophiothrix spiculata
TATTTGAGTGCTTGAAATCCGGGATTATAGTGCAAATTGTAAAGCAAATCATCCATTTTCACACTCAAAGACATACATGTTTTGAATTCTCACACTGAATGACTCCTATTTTGACCGAAATCCTACACTAAATGTCCCTTGATTTGCCACAGAGATCCGCACATGCCCGCCACTTTTGAATTTGAGTTCCCCCCCCCCCCCCCCCCCCCCCCTTTTGTTTGAGTTCCCCTCCCCCCCCCCTCCTCCCGTGTTAACAGGAAGTGCGCTTTATTCGAATGTAAGAGGCTATCAAATGTGGCTGTTCAACCCGTATGAGCCATAAATGCCAGAAACTTCATTTTGCGCTTCAGGTGAAAACACATGTCGAGGTCGTAATTTGCCAAAATTGATTTTTTGACAGATGTACAATCTTTTTGCTTATTACAAAATACCAGCAAAGTTTCATTCAAGAAAATAATAAGAAATATGGAATAAATCTGCATATTTTTAAGACAATCAACAGAAAATATAGTGCTTACTGATCTTTGAACGTATTTATCTCAGTTATACGTTTTACTCCATGACAACCTTGAACGGACCATAACTTGACTTCTGGAAATCGTGTGAAGTTCATTAAGGTGTCATTTTAATTCTTAAAGCATACTCTTTGCAAATAATAAAAAAAGTGAATATGACAAGAGCTAGCATTTACGGCTGGTTTGGGATGGACGGTCACAAATGTCATGTATCGCCATTAAGCTGGCAAACATCTAAATAAATACGTATGCCAAATTTTGTTTTTAACAAGATTCCTTTAACCCTCGTCTTCCTGAGCCTTTTTCTGTAACACGTCTTCCTGGGGGGCGGGGTCCCTGTGATTTTGAAATTGGGACCTCTAAAGTTATATTGTTTGAAACTATAGTTAGGATAGGGTCTCCTCTTTCCATTGATACCAAGGTCATGAAAATAGGCCGAGACGTTTCGTAATTATGACATCACAATGTATTTCCGGACCGAAAAAAATCGACTCTTGGCAAAATGGCCACTTTTTCAAAATATCGCTATAAAAGTTCTAAATGTCCAATTTTCGTCTGTTTTTTTTTTTTGTAATAAATAAATAAATCAATAATTCTAACATGTTCTGTAAGTTTCAAGTCCATAGCATGCAGATGTTTTTCAAAATGGCGATTTAAAATTTTCGAGGTGGCGGCAACCACCCCTTTACCAATCCCCCCCCCCCCCCCCCCCCCCCCCCCCCACCCCCTCACCAGCCGACTTTGACGGCCTACCATAAACCCACCATACGTGGTACCCCGATTTTTGTTTCGTCAAAATGACCACAAAGCATTTAAAACAATTAACTAAATGCTAAGGTTCACTTTGTTTTGCGTTTTGGTGCAATCGGCGATCATCCGTTGGGGTGGTGGTAACCACCCCCCTTAGGAAGGGTTAATATAATATGAGGATAAATTCTCTTCTTGCAGCCTAGCTTTGAATTTCTGTTGAACATTTGTGACAACAGATTATTAACATGTTAATCAGATATATTTAACTGTTAGTAATATAGTCATGTATGTACGAAGTATATAATAGTACTAAAATGATCTCAGAAACTTATCTTTAACTGTTTTTGTGCAGGTCCATGAAGTAATATATGGGGACAGTCATTCTTCATCAGTTGAAATTAGTGCTCAAATACTCTTTAATTTCGCATCAGTTGAAGCAACCTGGCATTTTATTGATCCAGAGAGTCCAATTGTTGACTACAAATGGGCAATAGGTAATGTCAAACCATTCCAACTTACCTCATAATTATATCTCCTACATATTATGTTTTAGTCAAAATAAGTTCTGTTTTATATAAAAACTAAAACTGACTCAATGAATTATATCAATTCGGTTCCAATTCATCAATTAAACATTTACCCTTAAACGCATTTTATGACATGACATTATTGACGCAAGAAACGGAACAATTTTTAACGAATTTTAAGTAAACTTTAAAAATACTATACCGTAGTGGGTTTTTTTAAAGTTAGGGCACCTCTTGCATATTGCCAGAGACACATAATATTGTTAACAAGATGGCGGTAAATCGGACATGATAAGGTCTAGAAGATTTTTTCCCGTTTACAGAAGATAGACTATATCCGAACTATGTGTTTCGTAAATACTAAGACTCTGCGGCTTATCGTATTTAAATAATTAAGAAATTAAAAAATGATGTAAAAAAACTTATCCCGCATGCGGGGTAAGTTGACCCACCCAGTGGGGTAAGTTGGCTCCATTTACAAAAAAGAGTCATACTCATTTTACCGTGACACATTTCGTACATTGTGTTTATTTTAAGTGAAGCACGAGAATGTGCTACGTACAAAAATGTCCTTTTAGGATGAAATGCCATATATTAAAACAATATCAATATTTCAAAAAGATACGTTGTGTCCTACAGTGTTATCTGCATCTTTTAAGAAAATTACGCATTGGAATATAGACAGATGAATGTCTTGTGACTGGTTAATGTTGTTATAGTTGTTTAGGCTGGTACAATGACATTGAAATTTACGCAACCTCATGGTCATAGTTGTTATACGGATATTTTTTTAATTTCAAAATGCATAACCTGCTGTAAACATGCAAAATATGCAATCTATGCCACATATATTCTATCAAAAATGTAAAAAGACTTCTTGCGTCTTGTTATACGCATATATGTACTGGTTTAGAATTAAAATCGTGTTAAACGTCATAAATGTCATTGTGAAAGAGTCTGAGCAAGTTAGCATACCACCTTGGGCAAGTCCGCCACAGAGCCAACTTATCCCGTGTGGTAGGGGCAAACCCACCCCACTGGTTTTGACTTAACCACGTGGTTTACCAACAAAGCAAAGAATAAAGCGGATTTGATCCCATGATATGCTGGACATGTACCATACCTCGTAATCAATAATAATAACTTGAACCAGCGAAGTAATATCTTGACACTAGCACAAAATTACTTTTGCTCAAAAAGATTATTAAGGTAACTCAAAAACTAATTTTACTGATAACTCACACAAAGAGCTGAGTTCGGTCTTGTAACTTTTATGACTTACATGGTGAATTTCATGCTTTATTCACTGGGATTTAACGTTTGATTCAGAGAGTACCAGACATGGTATGCACTAAATTGAACATTATTGACAGCCCGAAACAAGGGCTACGCTTAGCAGCCAGAGAAGTGGAGTACACGTCAAGCTTTATACAATTAATCCGCCCTCGCGCAATAAACTGATAAAGATATGTGGACGCATGTATGCATCGTTGTAGGGTCGTGATGAACAACTCTGCAGCGTGTTTGAATACCTAATTTTGGACCTACCGGTGAGGTAAGAATCTAGTACATTTAGTACATTTTATCTTTTGATACAGGTTTTGTCAAAGGAGGGACTCAACTCCAAAACTTCAAGTCCGTGGGCACAAGGACACATGCCATCAATACTGATGCTAATTTAGTACATGGTTCTGAGGTCACAGTGAGTGTTGTAGCGACAAACTCGGTCGGTTTGACCTCAATAGCTTACTCAGAACTGTTGACGATAGACTTCACTCCACCCGTAATTCACTACTTGTATGAGGGCGGTAATCGCACAGGTATGGCATAAAATGTCATATTGATGAAATAAATCTCTTATAGAATTAATTTCAGAATAAGAACTTATTCATCATTAATGTGTTATTATTAATGTTATTACCGTATTAAAATAAAAAGTGATTCAAATACCTTTCTTTTTTTTCTTATGATGTTATTTGAAGCACAATATGACCGGTGAGGGTCCATATTTATAAAAGCTTACTAGCTAGCAATCAACTAAGACCTAGTTTGAACTAAAATAATAGCTTTATACTAGAGCTTGCAACTAAATTTTTATTCATAGAACGTTGAACAACATAGTAAAAATACAGTGTTTTTAGATGATTAGTATCGTGATGTCGGATTATTTACAGGCTTATTAAATATTTTCTCTTTAAATTTGGATACTGCAAAGTGGAGGAAGTTTTTGCTGTAGTATAAAGACATCTATAAACAGTGTCTCTTAACAAAATGGACGAAAAAGTGTCCAGATTTTGAAATTTTTACATTTTTTTTATGATGGTACGAGTTTTAAAGACAGGTTTTTTAATTTTTTTAATCTGGGTGTTATTGGCTATAAATTATTTTTTTCATGGCACATTTTACTAAATTTTCTAATTTCTATAGCAGGTGGAAAGGGTTCTTGAAATATCCTATTTAAACATACTTTTTTGGAGATATGATTTTTTCGACCCCGGCAAAGTAATAGTATTGAAAAAGTAGAATCTGACAATTTCGATAGAAAAAAAGTCGATATTAGAAAATATATGAACATGTACCACATATTTATACGTCATTATACCAATTTAAATGAGATAAACAGACCAAGTGACAGACGAAGATATTTTATGCCTATCGTTGTGATGGGCATACAACTGCAATATAATGTGTAAGATTGTACTATTTTATACATGTACTACTAACATTTTTGCCCAGATTTTGACTACTTGTTTGAAGACGTAACCATTAGCTGGTCGGCATCTGACGAGGAAAGTGGAATCAAGTATTGCGAGTATGCAGTAGGTATGTAATACTGGAAATAAATAATAATAATTCCTATTAGAGCTAAATTGATGCTTGTTACTTATTGAATCGGTAATATTTTTAGATTGTTTAATCTCTAGTATCATTTTATATGCATTCAAGGTTCATCACCTGGAGGAGTAGACGTTCATCCATTGACTGCTCGTTCTGCAATAGCCAACAGACTTCCTTTGAATGTATCTGATGGTTTTCTAGAGGGCTCGACAATTTTCACTACTCTGAAATGTTTAAATGGTGCTGGACTTTACACAACATCTGTTTCCGATGGGGTTCTCCTTGTCAGCAAGCCGCCTGATTCTGAATTTGCCACATTAAATGTGATATCATCGGGAATAACGTGGTATACAGGCCTTGATGAATACCAGGTTGGCGCAGAGAGACTTACAGTTTACTGGAATGGGTTTAGCGATTCAACAGGAATAGCTTTCTATGAGGTAAATGAATAAATACAGTTAGGGTGCAGGGAACATGGTATACTTTTATAGAATAATGATTTGCTAAGAATGTGAGAAAAAAACAATACTCGATCGTAAATACTGGAACCTAAAATTGTTCCCCTCTAAATTTTCAGCATAACGATCTCCATTGTCTGGTGTTTATCAAATGCAATACAAGTGTTACGGTCAAAGATTTTAAATGACCAAGGCCAAAATCACCTTACGGGTTCTTAAATAACACAAACTAATACACTGTTCTTGATTCAAAATATAACAAATTATTTACAGTTTAATAATACTCACTTTCACATATCTTCACAATTTTAACTTTAATTATGTCATAAACTTACTGTAACCGCTGCGAAAACCGCGCGATTCTAGGATATTTCCAAAGTATATATTCCGTTTGTAAAAGTTTGAAACTATACCATGTCTGAAGATCTTGAAAGTAAACTTGCAGTTAAACAAGTCCTCTAATCCACTTGGCAAACGTTCCTGATGAACTCCAACGGCGAGTTCATTTATAGTCCAGCAAATACAAAGAAGCTCTGCTTGGCTTAGAAACTGGATCCAACGCACATAATCCACTAAGGCGTACAATAATGAAATAACAGGTTTTCATTAATTCTCCCTTCGTAATATATCGTTAATTCTCCAAAATATCGCTATCTCCAATCTCCATCCAATGTTTAATTAGTAAACTCTACTCAGCTGTATAACTCCGTCCAAAAACTCAAACTCCTCAAGCAGTTAGTTCTCCAGCTACTCCAACAAATTTACTTCCACTTCCAAAGTTTTAGCTATCGATCTAACGCCGACCAAGTCAATTTGATTTCTGCCCGAAATCACTTTGCTTGGGCTCATTAATTTTTACATTTGCATAAAAATTCCCCCATTTTGTCATACAGTCTTTTTTAACATACTGTTAAGTATGTTAAAAAAGACCAAGTCCATTTGATTCCTGCCCAAAATCACTTTCCTTGGGCTCATTAATTTTTACATTTGCATAAAAAATCCCCCATGTTGTCATACAGTCTTTTTAACATACTGTTAAGTATGTTAAAAAAGACCAAGTCCATTTGATACCAGCCCAAAATCACTTTCCTTGGGCTCATTAAATTTTACATTTGGATAAAAATTCCCCCATGTTGTCATACAGTCTTTTTTAACATACTGGGAATTTCCCATCTAGTATATTTACAATGCAAGATAAATCCAAACACCTTAAATAGCAATTGGAATTTCCAAAGTGCCGGTCCTAAAGATGATCTGATTAATGATATAATTATGGAAATTCCACCATCTAACATCTGATTGGTTCATGCAAACAATTGTCCATTTTTGAACAAAAGGGGAATTCAACATAAAATTGCAAAATACCATTCCCTCAGAAAAAGTCCCTTTCCTTGGCAATCAAAGATCTCAATAATTAAGGGGTTTTTTTAATTAAATAATTAATTAATCAACAAAACAAATAATTAAATTTCACATAACACAAGAAACATTATTGTACAATTTTGAAATGGCTCAGAGGGCCTAAAACCTTGAAAATCCTTCTGATCTATCTTTCAACCACCCACAAATCCCGTTTGTAATCGACAATGCTTTTCAAAGGCTACCATTTTTTACTCCAAACCTGGAGTCCATACATTGAGAATAACACAGGATAGACAAGGGCTTTGTCCTGCCGGATTTTTGTGGACAATGATATACATGTGCCTGACGATGATGAATTGTCCCCTGATCTAAATAAATTCGACCATATTATGTTGCTCGTAGCGGATTCAAATTTACCCTAACACACATAGGGAGTCCGTGTAGCTGAATGATTTAGTTGTCCATCTTATGTTGCAAAACGACCCAAAGAACACATTTAGATTGGAAAACTGTCGACAATCTGACAATATGCTTCCTTGGAACTGATATCTATCATATTACTTTTTAGTGCAATCTATCTGGCCATGATGTTCTCTTCAACAAGTGGACTCGCTGTGGATCCACCTCAGAGCGTCATTTGAGTCTCAATAATACTAATCTACAAAATGATTTGTCATACACCTTCAACGTGAGAGCTGTTAATAAAGCAGGGCTTAGGAGTAAGGCTGTTACGGAGACTTTTATTGTAGAACCATTAACACCAACACTTACAGGTTTGTCTCGTCAACGAAATATTGCTTATAGTTAATCTCATTTACGTACCATTCTTGAACAAAAATAATAATGAAGCATCGTCGACTAGGGAATATTTGGATCCACAAGTATATACGACAATTGACAATCAGTACTAACTGATTTCCTCCATTGAGGTGGAACATGAACCGAGTTCTGGTTTTGCATTATATACTCGGTCTCCAAACATTTTTTCGAACAAAAATTTTGTCGTGACGTCAAACTTGTTTTAAGAAAATCAAGAATTGATTGCGAAAAATTTACATTTGTATTCAAAAACCTGACCTTTTGATTACAACATGTACATTTTAGTAAGATCCTATATGAGGATCTTGTCACTGCTATACATTCATTTTTTCTGCTTTTTTGTGCTGCGTAAGATATCATACTGAAGTGCATTCATACTGAAGTATACTAGAACTGCAGGGCCGTACGACCCTCTGGCTCGAAAAAGCGGGACGCTGGCGGGACAAATATCAAAATATCGGGACGATATTACTGTCCTGAGATTACTGTCCCGTAAATTTCTAGTCAAAATAAGCCAATTTTAGCACAAATATTACGGTTTTATATTGTTTTTTTGGCTGAAAATAGCAAAATTTGACAATTTGACCGTATATACATCGGGGCGAAACATGAATTTCGGGACGGTAAATGTGTTTGCCCCCTTAGCTTACATGCCTTCGTACGGCCCTGTAGAACTGCGTTACCATTGGTTACCATAGATAATATAAATCATGCTATTTGTCGAAAACTGCGACAATTGATATACTAGTCACGCAGTAGAAAAAACAATAATTTCTAACATAATGTAAGCAAAAGCTAGCCTGGTTACTGCTTGTATGGTAGCTTTTGCTTGTCTGGGTCGATTCCAGACAAGAAAAGGGTATTAGTCCAAGCTGAACATCGTGACTATGTTTTTAAGCAATTGCTAAGGCTAAATCTTTTTTCTAGTCTTAATGTCTTTTTCTTACTAGCAATTGCTACTTTCATGAATTTGGCCTATTATACTCGGATGCATACTCTTGTTTACTGCTAAAATCACATTACATGTATATAACTGATAAGTTTGACTAATGACGATTTACACAATAACATTTCCAACAATATTTCAGGCGCACAAATTGTTATGAAGAGGCCTACTGGTGATACTACAGTAATTCTGACTTGGGAAGATGTGTTTGCAAGTAAATCACGACTGTACTACGAGATTTCAATTGGGACTGCTGAAGGTGGAAGTGACGTTTTACAGTGGGTTGAAACCTTGCAACCACGGCTGGAGGTATCTCCTCTGCATGAATCTACGGATTACTACATTACTATAACTGCTGTTAATGCTGCTGGCCTCTATAGGACCATCAAACACACTATCATTGGTTGAACAACACCAAGTTTAAGGCTCAAGGAAGTATTTCTATTGACACAAAATGTATGAATAACAGATAAAATAGAAGAAAAACAACATTGAACTTATTAAAGAATGTGGTATGATGTTCTAATTAACAAATAGAGCCTCTAGTAACACAAATATTTTTATTCTTTTTTATCGATTTGGTTGTAAGATAGTTAAACAAGTCACCATTTATTATGGTCTCTTCAGTTCAAACTGTAAGAATAATAATTATAATTTATAGGCCTATATAGTGATATATGTTTGGTATTGAAACATCACTGAATTCAAACAGTTAACAACATGCTCAAAATTTACTATTCGTTAGTCTTCTTTCCAGAGGTTAGCCAAGATTTCCATTTGATAAAATGATGTTAAAAGGGTAGTACATTGGTATATTATTGGTAAAATAGATAAAATTCTAGCTTCAGTCACATATCGAAAGATTTTTCAACTCGTTTTATATAGAATTTGTGAAGTACATTTGGATGTTTTGAAGTAATATATGTACGAAAAGAGCAGCATGATACCTCAAAAGGTCAAATTCCTTTTATCCGTTTGCGGTGCGCCATTTGCGGTGCGTTTTGCACTGTAAGGGTACTGGTAGTGGTATTAATTTCACAACTACATGTACCCTTACAGTGCAAAACGCACCTCAATCGTATCGCAAACGGATAAAAGGAATCTGACCTAAAGGTTCGTAAAATGTTGATTACGACTTCCAAAGAAGTCTATTTTTGCTTTAACCCTCGCCTTCCTAGGGGGAGGGGGTGGTGGTTCCCCCCCCCCCCCGAACGGATGATCGCCGATTGCACCAAAACGCAAAACAAAGCGACTCCTAGCATTTGGGTTTGGGTAATTGTTTTTACATCCTTTGCGGTCATTTTGACGAAAAAAATTGGGGGTACCACCTGAGATCGGCGGGTAGGGGGGTGGTTGCCACCTCGGAAAATTTTAAATCGCCATTTTAAAAATATCTGCATGCTATTGACTTGAAACTTACATAACATGTTAAAATTGTTGATTCCTTCATTTAGTAGCAAAAAAAAAGACGAAAATCGGACATTTAGAACTGTTATGACGATTGTTTGAAAAAGTGGCCATTTTTGCCAAAAGTCATTGTTGCCAAACAACCCCCCCCCCATTGGACAAGTATTGCTATTTTTTGTGTAAACGTTAATTTTTTTTGTGTATTTTGATTTAGTTCTTGGTTCAGGGTGTGTTTTTTTCTTCAATTATTATTATTATTTTTTTTTTTTTGTAATAATGTCATTTGTATAATTTGTATGATGAGGGTTACTTTACAGTTTTTGTATATATGTTAATTGAAATTAAATATTATTCGTTGTACATTGTAGTACACTATTAGAAGGCCGGGATCAAATATACGAGTAGTTTTCCGGATCATTCCATTTTTCTTTTGATCCAACGTGGATCGTTTTGATCCTTTTTCGGATCAATATATACAAATGGATCAAATTCACCAGGATCATTTTTGATCCGGTTTTAGGATCATTTTATTTTGATCCTTTTTGATTACAATATCAAAGTTTTGATCCGTATTTCTGGATTACTTTGATACGGAAAGGATGAGCTCATATTTGATACCGCGTTTGGATCTAACGTGATCTTTTGTCTCATATTTGAGTACACCCCATATCCACTACATAGCCGGGAATGTATACAATGGTATAAATACGATGATTTCACCACACTTTTCAACTGCCTGTACCGTGGCCGAGTGGTTAGAGCGATGGTCTCGTAATTACATGGTGTACGTGCGGCGTGGCAGCTAGCGTGGGTTCAAACCCTGCTAGGGTCACTTCAGTGAGATATTTTTAGGCAGATCTTTTTTATAAGAAATATTTGATCCTTTTTTCGGATCAAGAATTGTGATCCTTATTTTTTGATCACTTTGATCCTTAAAGGGTAAGCTCATATTTGATACCATACCTAAAAAGGATCAAAATTGATCCTTTTTGTCTCATATTTGATCTTGGCTTTCTAAGAGTGTAGTTAGGCAGAAGTACGGGGAGTAAGATTTCTTCTTCATTGTGTATCATGCCTACTTTTCTTTTACCCCTCTTTTTATGTCCTTTCTTTTTTGTGGATTGCATTTCTTTCCCTGTGTTGACCCTCATGCTCCAAAGAGGAGGGTTGTTGCACTCCTCCGTTACATAATAACGCAAGAGCAGCCGATCCCAGGCATTTGGGTATTCTCTTTAGTTAGTTAACGTTAACACAAGCCTCTAACCTACGCAGACTGTCGTTACTATCGGTCGCTTAAAGTGACAAGTTTTAAAAATTTTGGGACGCAGAATAAGATTTGATGTCGTTGAGATCTCGTTGGCCACCGCAACCAATGGCAACCCTAAGTTCTTTGACGTTTCCATGGCCGTTTGTAGCAGTCTGTATTCGTTTAGTGGTCGATCGTCACAATTCGTTGGTAATCGGTTGTCAACAACAGTGTGTTGCAGGGATGTGAATAGGAATGATTGTACCACCCGCACAAACTTGGGATCAATGATCCCGGTCATCAAGTCACGTTATGGATTATATTTGGGGGAACGAGTTGGCGCAGCGCTTCTGCCTTTCACCATTGCGGCCCGTGTTCGATTCCCGGTCGGACCAAGGTTGTACGTGAATTTGGTTGTCGACCCATACTCGTCCTCGCAGGTTTTCTCCGAGCACTTCGGTTTCCTCCTGCATTCTTTCCAATATTCTGTCTTTCACACCACGGAGGCGTCCCTTGAATTTAATGCATATGCACTATTGGGATTAGCCTGGCTTTCAGCCGAATATTATAAATAAATAAATGTTGTTTTTATTATTGTAATGTACCCATGGACATGTGGAAGACCAATGTGTAATTGTTGAAC
>JXSR01S001436.1:141056-157440 GCA_000969725.1 Ophiothrix spiculata
TAAATTAATTTGTCCTGCATTTGTTTTCGTTTGTCATGCGCCCGCAAATATCGTCAAGCAACGAATAAGGGGAAATTCACTTGCATGACTAATTTATAACCCCTGTTTGACGACTTTTCCACCACGTTTGACGAAATAATGTTTTCAGTGTAGGAATACCTAAATCAGGCTATTTATGGGAGAAGGACATGGTATATGCCGTTACCTTTGTTTCTGCAAGTCTTGTTCAGAAACATGTAAAAATGACAGTACTTTGAATGTGTTACCATTATTGTCCTCAGTTTATTGCCTTAATCCTAACTTACAAAGCGAGTAATAAATGAGTCCTCACAATTGCTGCGCAGACACACTTCCAGTAAAAACCTCCTACCGTGGACACATTCCAAACGAAGGACTGGTCTTAGTTTGCTGATTATTGCTATAATGGGAAATGATGCTATTTTGAACATATTCTGCAATTTGTGGTACAGGGATGTGCCGATTAGATAGTACCATGTCATAGTCGTCCACGTTTTGCTAATTAACTGCTAGGTTTGTATGTCCCCGGTCCCCGGTTAGATAGTAAAGTGTATGACCATGATTTTGGTGTCCCTATTTGAAGGCGATTATAGGCAGGGGTGTGGGTGTGTATGTGAACCCGGAGTGTGAACATAAGAAGTCGTTGATCGAATCGATTTGCTTGTCATTTTACCTTGCGCCATTTTAAACATATCTGAATAGTGTTGAAAGTATTCAACCAATACTCAAAGCAATAAATTAGCTCACCTGAAAAGCTTTCACCATGTAACACTATGGTTTGATCACTTCTGATGGTTTTGGTTGTTTTTAACAGAGATGATTGTCAGAAATCAACCACCCGTGACCGAAGGTCACGAGGGCGGGACTTCTGACAAAGAAGAGAGTTATATGCCTTTGACATATCTGAATGGTATTTACCTAAAACGGGTTAGAAACACCGTTTGCACAACTTCATAAATTGACCGATTTCATGATATTCATATTAAAAAAACCTTATTTTGACCCAAATTTCCAGTTCCCCCTGAAAGTTTAAAGGTACATCCTTTACGAAATTTACGCATTTGGTAATGAGAAAAAAATCAATCAATCATGGTCTTGGTAAGGTACACGTCGTTCATGAAAGGAAGTTCGTTTCAGCACTAAGGGACCCCACTGAAAAAACATCCTTCCGGTATTAATTTTACGTTGAAAGTCTTGTCAATGATGAAGCATTTTTTGTGTCTTGTCAAAACTTTTCCCGCCAAAATTTCAAAAACCATGTTCCCGAAGGAATTTTGGCATGAAATTTTTTCTCAAATTTGCATATTGCAAGTACAATTACATTGCAAAAATAAAATTAGAAAAAAGTTATTCGGTTTTGATTTTATGGGCAAAACAAATTTGAACAGCGCCCTCGAAAAATCACTTTATGCTTATTAGCACGAAAATAAATGGTAGTTCTATCGTTCAGTAAGTTTAAGCTTCTTAGCATATATATTATTTTTAAAATGGCAACTTTTATATGAGGGGTTGGTTGCCACCCCCACACCCACAGACTTTGACGGCTTACCCTACCCCCACCTAAGGTGGTACCCCGACTTTTTTCATCAAAATGACCGCCAAGGATGTAAAAACTTGTTTAAATTTTACTTTAAAAGTCTGTTCATTTCTGTAAAATATCATCTAGACCATTATCATGATTATATGAGTTATTTCTTTTTCTTTCACGTTTACTCAAATTCAATATACCGCAGTGTCATCTCTTCATTCATATTCCTTCACCGATGACATGAATAGCAGGCATGATAACGTTGGCTCTATAATTTCAACACTTATATGTTTTTGGAAAAAAAGATTTTTCTATAATAGTCATGCTGTTTATATAATACAAAAAATATCATGCGTGAGAAAAAGTGCAATTTGGAATCAGGATCTTGGGCAAGATCATAATTCTTGTCAACACTTTTAAAATCACCTAAAGCTGTATATTTGGCTGCTATTTGTATCTACTGATGTGCGTATGTATAACTTTTATTTTGAAAAATATTAAAGACGTCGTGTTTGAATTTAGTACTAGTTCAAATTGCAAGCATAAAATAATTCTTAAGAAAAGTTATCATTGTGACAAAAATTTCGATTAGAGAGATGTAAGATAAATTCTGGTCACAGCAAAAGAACGCCTGGTTCAAGTTCTCCTTGATTACGTACAACTCGTCTGCGTATAATATTCCACCTGATTTTTCAAGATTTTAAGTTTCCTGCCAATTTGCAATCATAAAAATGGCTGAAGATGAAATTCTCATCAGATCGCATATCGATGAAATATATAAAAAAAAATATATCGGCAATTCAGGACCTTTATATATAGTATTATTAGCCCCCTTGGTCAAAACGTTTTGATCAATATGATCAATAAAGCACTGGTATACAAGTAAAAGTAATGATCTATCAGCATACCAAACTTAATAATATTGGCCTGTACCGTTTTTGTGCTGATTTCACCCATTATATTAGGAGTATTTTAATTTGATATTTTCAGGGAAGAAATGTTACTATCGTTGCGAATCGTATCTGACCTCGTAGCGTTAAGTGTCTTATCGTTGTGAATCGTATCTGTCCATAAGAACAGGAACTAGGATTATTTGTTAGTTTAGTTGATTATCAAGGCCAGTACAGCGATCACGCTGGAGCAATTAGTAAGAAGTAAGTTGTATTAGTAGAGTACTTTACAAATGTTAGTGAGGACCTGAAAAGTATTTATCTCTCTGGTGGCTATAAAACGAGCCGTTTGCAACGAAACTGCTGGTGATACTGGAGAACGGCTACTGATGTGACTATTACACTCACACAAACACTCACACATCCGCACACCCTCACCCACCGGGTGTGGGGGTGTAGTGTGCTGGCTACTTATACTAGGGATGTCAATTAGTGTATAAAAATCCGTGCTGGATTGAAATTTATGTTCAAGTACCTTAACTTTAGACTCCTCAATGACGGGTTCAATAATGTTTAAAATAATTAAAAATGTACTTATTGAAAAAAATGGAGTTTTTTTAATATCGAGGGGGATTCTTTTTAGTTTTTCATCAAAAACAAGTATATTACAGTTGATTGAATGTTCGTATGTTTTCATAAATGAGCAGCTCCGTGTGAAAATGGACCGGAGGTCGCCATGCAAACTCATAATTAAGCCCTGTTCTGCGGTATAGAGCGTTGTACAAAAATGCATTTCGCGATGTGATTCACTCACTTTTAGGCAAAAAGTAAACAACTATTTTAAAGGAGATAGATCCATTGTGCCATTTATGAAGGACACTTTTTGGAAACCACCTCTTTTACTTCACAGCAGTCGATCGAAACTCAAGACCACCGCCCGATCGGAGATCTCCCAATACTTTTGCAATCCTTGGATGACACAGGGCATCTCCGAAAAAGTGTCTTACATCATTACAACCGGTAGATATTCGTGATCAAAATGGTATATTTTTTGACTTTCAACAGCGAATGAATCACTTCGCGAAATCGCGAAATGTCCTCCAAACCCCACGCTACGCCACACTCTCCGAGGTGTTTTATAAATCCCCGCCAGCAATCCTTGGAGCTGTATACCCGGAAACTACCGGCACAAAACTGGCTGGACATTGCAACCGGGATTGCAACACACGGCGAAGTTTTCTTTCTTCTTTTTGGATGGTATAAGTCCAAATAATTGTGAATTTTGTTCAATATCATACTGTTACTCACATGCACCACTCTTTCATGTCATTAATCCTGTAAAAATCATTCAAATATTGTAGATATAAGTACTTTTAAAGGTTATGGGAGTAAGTATAATTAATGTAGTTTCCATTTTTTCCCGTACATTAATGGCTTAACGTCGTGGCTGTGCCGAGTTTGTTTATTCACCCTACTCCCGTTGTAATATCTGTAACAGCTTGTCAAATGGGTCCATTTGTTGAAATTGAACAAATGACCTCAAATTTGGGCGGATATTTTCAATACGAAGTGAGACATGGGATTTTTTTGGACGTTTAATTACTGTCAGGCACTTGTAGAAGAAATATATTTAAAACAAGATCAGTTTCTTAGTTGGTTTGTCATTTTTACACGCCCGTGAATTCCTTATATTGACATTTTCTCTAATTTACCCCTATTTATAACTCAATTAATAGCGTCAAATGTTTCGGACAAAATCTTTAATATCTCCGGAACCGCTTGACCTACAAATGTGATCTTGGTGTCGTTTTACTTTGGAAACAGAGTGCAATTCAAATGTGTCATGAAAACAAATTGATTAGGGACTTTAATTTTCTCGTTGATATCCCTACTTATACCGAATACCTGGACTTTAATCTTCCTACTGCGGACGAGCGATTGTTCAAAGGATACTAAGCCATAATCAGATAATGAGCTTCATAGGATGAAATGGTACGAAGCGGCGCGGTTGTGTGATGGGAGGGCGGAAGTTAGACATAACAGCGGGATGTCAAAGTTGCGGTATGATTAAACAAGTTAGACTTGTGAGGTGAAAGTGGCCGGTGATGAATGGGTGGAAGCTGGACAAAACAGCGGATGTACTCTCGTTATGTGAAGTTTGCGAGTTGAATTTGTTTTCGTGTCGGCATTTGGAGACAAGCTCAAGTCTGTGGTTCAGAAGATTTCTTTTGTCGATGTTTATGTTTATGATGTATATCTCTCGGAACTTGTCTTGGTGCTCGGAACGTATGTGCGTGCCTTGGTACCTTGAGAGTTCGGTGCTGTGCTGTAGTTTCTTCTTCTTAAACGATTGTTCGTGATTGTTATACCTTGTTTTGAGTGGTACGGTAGGTCCGTTAGGCCGAGTTTAGATTTGTCCTCGTTGGCTACTTTGACTTCTGCACTGTAAATAATACTCGAAATTGGGCACTAACCTTGTGGGGGGGGGTTCTTGTTGCGACAGTTGCACTGCTTACCTTCATTACCTTGGTTTGACCGATTCCTTCCTGGACGGGGTCTTCTTGTTGTGGGGCATGAGGCATACAACTATAACTTACATTAATTGGCTATATGTTTGTTTATTTATTTCATTATCTATTTATTTTTAGACTACAGAAAAAGGCATTATTTAATTGTAATCAGTTTTCAAATGTTAAGTATGACTTACTCATAGATCATATTAGTAAGCTAATTTTCAAATTAAATTTATTCATGTTTCATTTTATACCTAAATCTATTTCGCCACTGCCCATGCTGCAATATTTACTTTGTGATCAAAAGATACTGATACTAGTCATTTCAAACTATTGCTGTCGAGTTCATACATCATGACTACAGTTTTCATCTGACATTAGTCATTACTTTACATTGTCTTATTCCTTAAGTTCAACTTCTCTGTCCCGTCGTATCATCTCGTCACCTGTAGCATTTGATCTGTGGTGTTAAACCAAATGGGTGAATTCGTTTTTAGTATCTATTATTTACCATGTTGACTGCGCATTCACGATTGATTCACACAATTTCCCCTTGTTTTTGATTATTTATAAGCAAAATGTAAAAACAATTGCTCTATTATGTCAATTTTTAGTCAAAGTTGTCTCTTAAAAAAAGTAACTGAAATTAGCAGATTTGGCATAATTTTTTCGCGCAATACGCGCGCATTACAAAAAATTCCAAATTTTTCCTCTGACCATTTTGGCTAAAAAACAATTGCCCCGTCCCCCCCCCCCCCTCATATTTCCTTTCCTTATATGCTTTCAACGAATCCACATTTTTGTTCATCATTTTCTATACAAATCCGGAGAAGGTCAAGAGAAACGATTTGACTCTGAAGTTGTTGGGTCAATTTAAAATATGATAGCAAAATATGACAATTCAACAACCATTCTTGGAGGTGTGTTTACACTGTGGCGTAGGGTAACGACGGAGGGTAACGAACTTGCAACTTTAAACGACTGATAGTAAGGATAGTGTGCGTAGCTAGCGGATTGTAGCGTTAACTAACGTTAACTGACGATGACGGGCATAAAATACAAAACTGCAATTCGCAGGTCTACGTTGGTTATCGTTACCCCAAAGTCGTCACAGTGTAAACGCACCTTTTAAAACAGACTTACACTGTAACGACTTGTGGTGGCCAACGAAATCTGTACAATTCGTCAGCATTCGATACATTACGTCAGGCAAGGTCGCTACCAACCGTCACCAACAAATCTTGATTTGATTTAATTAAGTTCGCTTAATTCCGTCGATGACAAGTCATTACAGTGCGAGGCTGTGAGGCAGGTCTTATCAGTGTCATAAGCAGTCTAAACAAGCTTTTGAAGTTGAGAACATATGCAATAAAAAACGAAAAATGATCTCTCCCTCCCAAATTCTGTTCATTCAAATCTTTTCTTTTAAATTTCTCGAGTGTAGGTGCTATTATCATCCAGAGATCAATGCAAACATAATTTGGTTATCTAGGCACGAATACATTGTACAACGAATCTGCGCATGTAATTACCTGACACATGAAAGAAGCAATACTTGGTCAATTTCCTTCACTCGTTCATTTGGCGAAAAGTATCTTACTATTTCACTTGCTGGTACAGCTATAAATGTTGTCAATAAAAATGTGAAGAACCCATACCAATAGAATGAAATCTGCAGATCAAAAATATCGAAGATAAGCCTTGCATTGACGAAATAATTTTAATATGGTATTTTAACACACTGTAACACGGAATGACTTTGAATCCAAGACTTCGAACCTTTTTGTTGTTGTTTGTTTGTTTGTTTGTTGTTTGCGTATTTGTTTGTTTGTTTGTTTGTTTGTTTGTTTTGTAAAATGGGCACAAAGGTCTGGCATTTTGCTTTCAAAAATCTCTTGACCATTCAGGTTTTCAAAGTCGCCCCGGGCTGGCAATGGGTGACTTTGAACACCATCTTAATACTGTGTCGTTACGTTATTGGAGCCACTGATCACGTGATAAGCCAAGAAACGTTAACCAGCGACTATTGAGAAATAGTAATCAGATGAGCTATGAAGTACATGGGGATAAAGTTTCAGGGGCCTCTGAACTTTGATATTGATTAAAACCATGCGGTCCTATTCGGCGAATGTTAGGATATCTTGTATGACAGAATGTTAGCATTCTATCGCATATAAATAGATATAGAATTTCACTCCACATACCTGAAACAAAAAAGGCGGTTCCCGTTGGTAATAACGATAACTAAAGCTACCAATGCACAAAGTCATACCGAGCAAAGATCCAAGTAAAACTCCAGAAAGCATGCCCCTGCAATGCAAATCATAGAACGAAAGATGGTGATTACCTGCACTCAGTTAGGGTCAAAACACAGTCGGCATTCAAACAAAATTTTCGCTACCAAACATTTGGTCGTGACGTCAAAATGACGTTTGACTCCAAATAAAATAACCTAAATACTGAGTTGAGACCAAATAAAATTTCGCGCCAAATTGAAATGTGCCATATACATTGCCCAACATTTTTGTTACCGGTGTGAAAGTAATCGTAGTCCCCCTGAAATGGTAGTCCACCTTCCATAGACCATAACTGAAATGGTAGTCCACCTTCCATAAACCATAACGGAATAAAGCGTGAAACTAATGTTGCGTGAGAGTTGTTAGTCTATGCTTTACTAGAACGGAGGACTTACATTCCTGCTACACCGGTTTATATTTTAAATTCGATTGCAAATATATGGTGACGTCACGACCAAATGTTTGGAATGAGAGCAACAAGGTCGTATTTGCAAAGAAACATTTTCAGATTAATATATATAATTAAATAGGATCATTTATCTTGCAAAGTCGTAAAATATTTCGTTCTTGCGGGATTGTTGAAATGCGGATTCGACCTTGTTGCGTGTTGCCTGAAGATGGTACTCACATGAATGAGCATGGTATCGACGTCCAGCGGTCAAAGCCCCCTTTTTCAGGGCTAAAGGCTGCTCAATAGACACCCATTTTTGTATGATTTAGTTCTTTAGACCCCCTTTTGGGGAAAAATTTTATAATTTAGCTCCAAGTGCAAAATTGATAAAGAAATGCAAAAAAACAAAAACACAATACATCCCAGGAGGCTAATGTTGGCCAAATTTCAGTTCAGTATACCCCCGAAATCAGTTTAAAGAGTCTATTTATCCCAAATCAATTCACTTCACCCACAATCCGGCGATTGGCGTCGGACATACCACGTTTAAATAAGCTAGTGTCCCCGGTCTTGTTGCTCTCAACCCTCGATATTTATAGTCATTTAGGCACGATTCCCGATACATGACGAAAGCTTTTGAGTCTACGAAAGGGCTTGACGCAATTGTCTTGCATCATGATACATAAAAATATTGAGTCATGATTAAAAGTTAGATGTAGTATAGATAGTGTATTGAATGATGGAGGGAAATTGCGTCAGGGTCTCTATTACTATAAAGACTACTTCAAATGAGGTAGTTATGACTCAAAATACATTTCGTCATGTTAGTTGCGTCGAAGCTTCCGAATGTCGAAATATATTCCGTCATAAATCGGGAACACGGCCTTAATAGAGGAATGTGGATTAATACATACCTTGCATTAGTTCTTTTCCATATCATTCCAAGTAGGAAGCTACTTAGAAGAGGACCTCCCAGTGCTCCAAACACAGAAAACACCACCTTCAGTATAGTTCCCAATACGCTGGCAAGAAAGGCCATTCCAATGCAAACGATACCGAAAGTCACAGCTACCGATAGGTTTAGGAAGAAAGAAAACAGACTTGACAATCAAGACACCAATACCGTTCTCGTTATACATGTAAAATGACATCACTTTCCCCTTCGGTGCATGTATACAATGAAACACCTTTTTTCATCTTGTACAAGTAGGAGTACATGACACTGATATGTATTTATACAATTATGCACTAACTGCTTTCAAACCATGTTACAATTTACATCATTATGTAACCGGTTGCCATGGCAATGGCGGCCATTTTGAATTGCATGTTTTTCGCATGGTTCTCTACGGTGTCCCAAGATATCTCGAAAACTATATAAGAGATATTGATCTAAAACAGGTTGCATTTGATAGAACATGGCTATGGGGCATACTAGAATAAAAGGGATTTGGCATTAATAAGGGGGTGAGGGGTGTGATGTAACTTCGTTGATCCAATAGCGTAATTATGATATTGGCTCAATAAGTTTCTGGGAGTTATCATTGCGTTGGCTAAGCCTATACTATTACTAGTTTATTTAATTATTTAAGCGAAAATGGCAGTCGTCACTGGCATTTTCTGCTCCTCTGTTTTGGTTTTAATTGTATGTCTGTCTTTCATCATGTGTTTCTCTGCATAGGCCTCTGTTTCAATATTGAAAAAGGAAGCCAGTTGAAAAAGACAATGAAGGGTTTCAATTTTGAAAATTCAGTTGGAAAAAGTAATAAAGATACATTTAGTGCTGATGTATTCACAATTTTTACATTACGGAGAAACTGTTTTGGTTTTGATGAATTCGTTTTGAAATAAACTAACAAGTTAAACTCCACTCAATATTAGAACTCCTGATTAGTACTTGCAATTCTTACTGAGAATTTTGCTGATAATGGTGTCTCGTTGGTCCTGTGCAGGATCAGATCGGTCCTCGTCCTCGAGTCCTCGTCTCCATTTGCGACATGGTCGAATGATATCATTTAGCACTACTGAACTCAAACCGTTCAATCCAGAGGATACGGTGCTATTACAAACAAAACAAAACAAAAAAGCTTCAGAATACATATAAGAAGGAAATTTCTCCGACCTCATTGGACATGGAAATCTAAACTAATCCATCCTCTTCAAAGTGCCGGGCAGATAGTTTTGTCACCAGCGTCGACGAGCGACCCGTCATATGGTTTATTCAGAGTCTGTCAATATGCCTCCAACGATGCCTATCGACTAGCGGTCAAGTTGTACACGCGCCATTCATTGTGCATAGCGCATTTAAAGACTGCGTCGATGGGTATCGATCGATGCATTTTGACAGAGTTTGAATAAACTATAGTCTCTCAATTGAAGAATGCCTTCCCATATCTGATCATCATTACAATCATGTGATGTGTGGTCTAGTGGAAAAGCGCAGGACTCCGAATCAGTTGGTCGCGAGTTCGAGCCCCGCTACGGCCAACGGGTTATGTCCTTGGGCAAGACATTTAATCTCAATTACTTCGTCAACCCGAGCGATATTGGGGAGTTGTTATGGGGAATATTACAATCTAAATGCAGATTGCGGTTGCACAATTGCCGAGTTGCGCTGCTTTGAAGCGAACTGATTGTGACGATTTCCTGACGGCAACGTAATAATTAGTAATAGGCAACTGCGCTTATAGAGAATTTGGACCAAAATTAGAAGCGCTTTAAAAAAAAGCCGCATATTATTATTATTATTATTATTATTATTATTATTATTATTATTATCATATAGTTAACATACAAATGTGCCATTTTGATCGTTGTCAGATAAGTATTTTGGAATAATTCCAGTCTTGTTTAACCCATTTTTTTTCTTGTTTTAAAGTGACCTGTTTTGAGCCTACCTGAGGGATCCAGCAAAAAGACAAGCAATGAAAAGTCCGCGATATCCTCTAATATGACCAAAAACTTGATTTACAAATATGATCAGAATCTGTTGAAGAAAATAATACAAATGCTAAATTATAATTTTAACTATTATAAAATGGGTACCGGTGTAATAAGACTGAGTGTCTCCCATAACCAGGACGGGTCTAATTTAACTACACACACGGAATAAATCGCAATCAATGATTTATTGATCGCACATGTACAAGTACGTTCTACACAATTGAATAGCAGCTAGGACACTCAGTCACACGGACGCTGTATTTCATTACATGGGCATTCATCGGTGCTTGGAAGGTAACAGACTTGCAGTGGGGGAGGTGTGGCGATTCACCTCAAAATAATAACAATTAAGTGGAGTCTGTCCCAACCACTTCGAAAGAGAGATGCGCACTCTGACCTGTATTCATACACTCCGCGTGTCACCTAGCCAATGAGAACGCAAGAATGCAAAGTACGCTGTCCAATGGACTCGGCCCCTACGGGCCTCGTGGAATGGACACATCAAAATTGACCGCGCGTGCATTGATTTTGTCTCATTTCACTCGCGCATGAAATGCGCATTAATTAATCTATAATCAATATAGGCAGTGCTCTTTATCGTTTACTTTATTAGTATTAATATTAATATTAATATTATTCAGTCACCTGATCAGGGGATGTGTATTTTGGAGGTAGTCTCTCATTGCCAAATCCCATACTTAGATTGCTGTGACTGGAATATTCTGTGTGAAAAGAGAAGAAATAGGTCTACCAGTGATGAATGTAGATGAAGTTTCATGCTTACACCGTTTCAGATTCAGATTCATTTATTTCCAATCAATAGCATAAATAAAAAATAAAAAAACGAAAACAAAATATTTATAGACATGTAAAAATGTGTCAAAAATATTTCATTTTTTAGAACAACCACTGGATAGTATCATGTACAAGGTGGAGAACTTGTTGATATATGTGTTTATTGAGATGAAAATCCCCCACGAAGTACGCCTTAATGAAACTACTTGAAAAATTTGTGATCAATAATGATTTAAAATGTAAAATGTACAAAATGAGTAGCAGGTAGAACGCTCAATCACTATGACGCTGCATATTTGTTTTTATATTACACCTGTTCTTGTTTAGTTTTGTGATCTTGCGTTTGTGTTAGAGAAATGCCATTTAACATGTTTAACACGTCGAAGGGTCCACTGGTACCTAGGATTTTGATTTTCGTGTGTCGCGTAAAAATGCAGAATCAGCAGTCCTGAGAATAAGCCAATAAAACGTATTTTGTAATTACCAAGATAGGCGTAACGCATATTTTGTTCAATTGTTGGCTGGAAAATGTCCTTGAAAATGGTAATTTATCACCAATTGGTATTTCGGTCGTCATTTTGAAATTGAGTTACGGATTTTTATTTATTTACTTTTTTGGGGGGTATTATATGAGTTGTGTTGCAAAGGGTAGGTCTATGGTCAATTGCTCAGGGAAATTTTGTATATTTGAATCACATTTCAGTGATTTTATGAGGTTTTGCGCATACCTTTTCTGTAGCATCATATTGAACATTTACATACAGACCGTACATGACTTCTGGTGCTAATTATTTATCGACATGTTATACTTTTCACACAAAACTTCCAAAAAGCATTATTTCTGAAAACATTTTCCAAAACTCACATTGTGCAACTTTAATTTTTTGACAAATATCATTTTATTTCGGGAATAAGTTGCTAAGGCACGACTGTGAAACGTTTCCGATAGAGCTATCGGATTCCGATAGACACGTTGCATTGATTTTCTCATATGCAAGATAATTTTTTCTCAATTTGTCTTTGATAAATATCATTAATTTACGTTGTAGGACTGATTGAAGAATAAAAATGGATCAAACTGTTTTTATATTTTCTGGTACTGATGTATTTTCTATCGTAAACAGTTGTCGGAATCCGATAACTCTGTCGTATTCATAACACAGTTGCGCCTAAATCCTATGATGTATGGATTTTTTGTCACCAAGAGTGTCACAGTAAAGTAAAATCTGATTTTTGTAAACTAGCTGATGGACTGTATGTGATAATGTAATACACGTTTCTTACCTGAATCATTTTGTTCGAATGTCATATCAGCCGACTCTTCTGTATAAAAAAACAATTGAAGTTATTATGCCAGGAAGTCCCGGGGCACCCTACAGACCTCTAAAAGAACATATGTTTATAACTAATTTGGCTTAATCTAAACGGATTTGTATCTCCTATTATGTTTTTATTAAATATGTTTCTATTAATGTCACCTGGCAAGGGCCATTAAAGGTAGTAACCGGGCACGACCAGAATTCTCTCATTGAGTTCACACTTAATTTCATGACTGATCAAGCATTTATGTATTTATGTTAAACTGCGCAACTCACTTGTTAAATCAGATATGAAATGCGGTGACTTATTGCATCTGACTGGCTGAGCTCTTCGGCATGATTTGTATGCGTCACTTTTCATGGATCTAATGGATTTCTAATCGTGTTTATAACAATTATTTTGCCCGGAAATAACACTCACGATGGAGATTAAGTTCCTTGTCTTTATTATGTTAGCTGGCAATTAACACAATCATGTATCACAGACACAGCAACTTCTCATATTTTCATATGACAATAAAAACGTACTATACCATTTATACTGTTTATAGATGTTTTAACATAATGACAACATTACCTACAGCCTGGATGCCTCGCTCTGTTTGGTTAGGCGTGATCGAGAGTACCACGGTCTTATTTTTAATTTTTGCTGTGAAATATTTTTATGAATATTTGAAAAGACAATGTGTAATAAGAAACGATAGGGATTAATGTTTATAACCAATTAAAGTTTGATATTTTCAGGGTTTCAGTTCATACACGCGAGGTCGTAATCATACGTAGAAAAGTAAACATTGGTCACGAACGTTCATAGTGTAGTCATATTTCGGAATAGTTACCACAGTTAACAATTACACATGGACTGTCATATTTGACGTCACCTAATTGGAACTCTACTAGATGACCTTATGATTCAAATTGTATGTTAAGTTCTATTCGTGCCAGGTGAATTTTGTGGTATTCATGTAAGGTATTGAAGACTTAATGTGTAGTTTCACTTGGGTCTTTACAGATATGTAAAAAAGTGAAAATGACCAGAGGCCGATTTTACGGCTCGTTTTAGATGGACGGTCATATATGTAAGTTTGCTTATTAAAAAAACAAACGTTTTTCTTTTAAAAATTGCATTTTTTACAAAAGATGTATCAAATTGGTCTTACATGGCAAACGTGACCTGGAGAGCCTGTCATTGCTATAAAATGCACATACGGTAACGTACCATTGTAAAATGCATACATCACTAAGCCCTCGAAGCATACCAGTAAAAATAAAAATCCCACAGCAGGTAAATTCAGCAAAGCGGATCTACAGGAAATGGAGAAATTGGGAATGTTTGTTATTGAAGAAAAGCAACCCGGTACAGCAATATAAAATAGTTTACATGAACCGTATGGTTAGAGAAAAAGAACATCGACAATATTAAACAAACCTTAGTCCGAGGTTTATTCTATTTTGTTTTGCAGCAAAATGTGGTGTCTTTTAATTAAAATTCACAGATGATAACCTAATCTTATCTAATGCAATTAAATTTAATCTCATCCGCAGTTTATTATCAATGTAAATTTACTACTTACACTTGAGCTTGTCGTGTGCTTTTTGCAGCTAGAAAGCGTTGAATTCCTGTTTGCCCAACTATCAGAGACATTCTTGCGAACACTGCATTTGCTATTGCTCCTGGTAATGTTATTCTTTCTGTTAAATCTAGTGGGACGCTAGGAGAGACAAATAACTTATAATCAGTATCGTCTTGATTTAATCTTACTTAGTGATGGTTCATCAGAGTTTTGGCATCAACGTTTACTACCGGTCTGCAGTATACTAGAAAATACTCACAACCTACAATGCCAGAGGTTTGCACAATTTGCACCAGGGTATAGAAAAAAAATCAACCTTTCTGGGAACTTTTATTGTGCTGATGATAATTTTCTGAGAGATTTAGGAAAAAATGCACGAATCGCTTTAAAAACTCGCTTGTTTTTGACAGTAATTTGACATTCACCAAAATATTTGGCTTATTTTCAGTTGGCACCATACAATATTGCCAGAAAAAATCATCTGTCGTCAGAAATTCTCGTAATAATTTTGTATTCTTATTTGACATTATATATTATTTTTTTCTTACTGATTTTCTTCTGGAACTTTTTTCTGGGAACGGCGCGGCCGCGTTACCGCGGATTTCGAAGACCTGATTTGCACACCCTCGTTGTTCGTCGTGTTTTTGTTATTTTTTACCCGCTGCCTATGAGCTGCGTTTGCGCCTTTGCGGTTGTTGGTAAAACTTTACAAAAGCGGATATAGGCAAAACAAATTGTCTTGCTGATTGCAGTTTAATACTCTTTAATCAGTATTAATGAAAAATGATGTCGTACACAAGAGTGGTCAAGAAAAAAGTAAAGGTGAAGGAGTGGCTAATGTCCGATCTACACTCTTAGAAAGCAAGGATCAAATATGAGACAAAAAGGATCAATTTTGATCCCTTTTTGGTATCAAATATGAGCTTATCCTTTAAGGATCAAAGTGATCCCAAGAAAAGGATCAAAATGCTTGATCCGAAAAAAGGATCAAATATTTCTTATAAAAAGATCTGCCAAAAAAATATCACTGGAGTGACCCTAGCAGGGCTTGAACTCACACCGCCGGCACGTATCAGTGACCATAACTACGAGACCATCGCTCTAACCACTTGGCCACTGCGAGGCAGTTATCATGCGGGGTGTAATTATCGTATTTATATCATTATTGACAACACCTGCTATGTAGCGTACACGGAGTATACGAAGCCAGGATGAAATATGAGACAAAAATCACCTTAGATCCAAACACGGTATCAAATATGAGCTCATCCTTTCCGTATCAAATTATAATCCAGAAATACGGATCAAAAATTTGATATTGTAATCAAAAAGGATCAAAATATAATGATCCTAAAAAAGGATCAAAAAGGATCCTGGTAAATTTGATCCTTTTGTATATATTGATCCAAAAAAGGATCAAAACGATTCATTTTGGATCAAAAGTGATCCTTAAAGGATCAAAATAAAATGATCCCGAAAACTACTCGTATATTTGATACCGGCCTTCTAAGAGTGTATAGTTTCAGGGGCCTCGCTACAGGGGGGGGGGAGGGGGAGCGTGGCTCCCATTACTGACCGTCCGTCGGTTAAAAAAGCGCCCGTCGGTAAAGTTGAGCCGACCGGCGGGTGGTGATACCGCATAAGCAGTCCATCGGTTCGCCGAGCGACCGTAGGCCGCCTGCCATGTCGGTTTATGCAAAGACTACCTCATATAGATGATTTTCACAGCATTTGGGTACCATTATAACTACATAAATCCAAAAATGTTTCAATTAGCCTTCCTGCAGTGTGTCAAATAGCATTCGCTATATGTTATTCGCTCCCCTCACTTCTTTGGCTCCCCAGCCCCCACTTTCGAAAATCTGGCTACGCCACTGGAATATTTTAAAAGATTGCGAGATTGTTTGCCGTGGCCTCCATCTATTATGTAACACAGATGCCTATTTAAACTTACTATGCTAAATCTAAACGCCCATGTTCCTTGTTTAAATTCCAAACCTCAGCAAAACCACCAGCTTTGATTGTACCAGTTATAACAACCATAATTGTTGTGCCAAACATGACGAAAAACATAATCACGTCTGTCCATATAACTGCTTTAAGTCCACCCTGAATA
>JXSR01S001436.1:171053-184465 GCA_000969725.1 Ophiothrix spiculata
AATTAGACACACTTTCATGTATATCTCCAAAACGAAACGTAATTGAGCCGTGAAATTTCACATGGGTTATGAGGAAAAATATGAGCAACATTCTGGTACCAAAATCTCAAAAAGTTTGAAAAAAAGTTGAGGCAATCGGACTATGCTCCTTTAAGCCTTTTAAGCCTTTAAAATATTACTTAACTCACCCAAACATGTACCAAAACAAAAATTAGCTTTCAAAAATATGGCTATATATTTCAAAATCAGCCATTTCTTTAAATTACAGTGGGGACCCTGTTGAACAATGATGAGAGTGTTATAAATGTTAACTTCTCATAGGTTGTTTTGAAAAAGCTATTAATCAGTGTCGCATATCAATAAATGTTGTATTAACTGAACTATTTTACATGAAGCGGCCCCCTAACTTCAAGGATGTATGGATATAAGGGCGCACCATTAGATTTTCAGGGGGGAGCAGGAAGTTTTTTGGGAAAAAAATCCCCCTCCATAGGCAGAAGAAAACAAATTCAACCCTGAACATGGAAAAAAACACCCAGTAATTTCTAAGAAAAAAATCGCCCCGAACGGGACGCGAAAAAAAAAATCAACCCCGACCCCAATTCCTCAGTGCTCCCCCTGGAAATCTAATAGTAAGGATATTATTCCAATTTTACTACTACGGTAAGAGACACGAAATGAGGTGACCCATAGTGGGTGATCATTGACCAGAAGGCAAAGTCCGATTTGGCCGCCACTTGATATGTGGGTAGTGGTTGGGACATTACCCTTGTAAACTGTTGACGGTATTTTTGCATATTAATGTGCTCATCTGCACATTTTTTTCTGATTCTATATAGTACGACATTCCTGAGATGCACATTTGAAACATCATTCCAGTATAAATAATTTTTGTATACAAAGTTCTAATACATTTTTGTACTATAGAATCGTGTTTAGTCAAAGAAGTCAAAGAAGTTCCTATGTTACATCAAATCAGTTTTGAGAAAAGTTAGTTTAAAGTTTTTGGAATTGTGTAAAAGTTTTATTCTATTATATCATGGAAAAAGTAGACTTTTTATCTACTTTTTCCAAGATTATATGCCTATATCGTTTTTTAACAAGTTCGGCTCATATATACATTAGGCCTATTGATTTTCTGTAATCGAAAAATAAATTCGGTCATAAAAATGACATGGAAAATTCAGCATAGATCTATAAGTTTCAGCAAAGAACATTATCACAGATTTTAAAATATGAATGATTTCAAAGGAATCAAATTTCACTTTTAAAGTTTTTAAATAGTCTGGGAGTAACTTTAATCCTGTTATGTGCATACGGACCTATAAAGGCCACCGTACATTTTGCAAATTTAATTCCAAAACGACTGCAACTAATTGATTGTGTCATAAGCCGTGTGAAAAGGCTGTCTCTCACATTTTCGCCATTTTCTGAACGCGTAGGAAGGGCATTGTGAGAAAAATAATGACAAAATAAGGCCGGATTCAGTCAATTTCAGACGTAAAAGACAATAAAATTTAGAAATATGGCTGGTACTGGTGCTAATAGTATTCCACTTGGACAACTACATCCAATATTCTCTCAAAATAAACCACAATTATCTGGCGAGAGTTCTATGCTGAGTGCGGCACGGGAAGCAGCGGCTCGAGTTACAGCAAATATCAAACGAGATCACAGCCAAATTGGTGCAGCGAAGAAAGGACCAGGTAAGCAGAATATATTTATTTTTAGTAATATTAGATAATTAATGATTATAGAGTGTCTAAAAGCGTCTCCTAAAGACGAGCCAGGCTGATTATATAAGTGAAAAAAAGGCAAATAATTTTGGACATTTTTATCGCCCAAAATTGAAAGTTGAAAATGGAAAAAAATGCAGTGCATTTAAATTAAATGCCAATTTATGTTTCTGTGTTAATTTAATATGCATAGACAAACACAAAAAATACTTGCATGTGATTTACTTTTCTTATGGATACTTTGTGACTTGTCAATTTATCTAACACATAGTATCTACATGTTTCTTGATCCTGGACCTAGTCTAGAATTTAGAAAAATAATGATCTATCTATTTCATAAGCTGCAAAACTAAACGTCTAAACATTTTAAAATGCGAAGGGCCTAAGGCTAATCATGGAAATTTGATTTTGAATCAGTGAATTAGAAAACCTCCATCCCTCCATCCAACTTGCCTGCAGTGAAAGCCACATTGTAACTTTGTCATGTTGGCTAAGTCATGTAAGTCCATGATGTGTCTTGTCTCTTGAACTCGCCACCCAAGATGTTACATTTTTCCAAATTCGACTTGAATGAATTGATGCCCCAAATAAAGGTATTGCTATGCTTTTGGTCTCATTTTTAAGCTAAATAAATGCACTCTCATTCCTGTAATGGGGAATACTCTATCATTTTTAATGAGGACACTGTGACTTGCTCGAGAAACACAAGCCAAAAAACTTTGTTTTTTGGCTTGAGGCAAGCTATGTAGTACAGCCTATCACATAAGTCATAACGGCCATTTGTGCATAAATTGAAAAATACAAATGGTGCTTGAAAAAACAGAAATGTTTTATTCCATATTCATGAAAGAAACCTTTTGGAATTAAATAAATGAAAATCGCACTGTTCTGATCAGAGAAATCAAACGGTATATTTTGTTTGTTTACATTGCGATTTGTAAGTTATCTTCAAACATCATTTTTGTGTGACTAACAACTTCGGGAAGTGTTTATAATAGGTAGATTTATTATATCCTTTGTCATGTTTGTGGAGTTTTGAAGTTCGTATCTGATAAATATGATAATTTTTGGGAAATGGGTATGTGCAATTATGCGACAAGTTTGATTACAGAGCTTGCTTCTGGCTGTGGTGCCAATACCACAGCCAGATATTTCGGGTAAACTGTGACTTACCCGAAATATCTGGCAGTGGTATTTGGAAGGACAGGAATAATCTATAATAGTATTTCATTATTGTAGAGGGTAGTGAGTGGATGGAAATTGGTAAATCATTGAAAGCTTTGCATACATGAACATGTAGGGCCAGGCCAGACTCTGAAATAATTTGGTCTGGGGTGCAAAATTTGAGTGAAGATCCAACAAGGTCAGACTTGCAACCGACAAAAATTTATGACTACATACAAGTTTAACGGGCTACAGCGTGAATGTCGTTTGATGGTTGGGTAATTCAGAGCCAGCAACAACTACCCACACAGAGCTGGGTGTACAGTGTAAGGCATAGGTTACCTTGGATACCATGGGTAATTTTTAGCATTAGGCCTATTAATTAATGACAATCAAGACCATCCTAGCGAAGACGGAGCCATATAAAGTCAAGTAATACTTAATACTTATTTATAATCAAGGCAAATATAACAATTATTTTAAATTGATCTTTTGACAATAAGGTGAAAAATTATTTGATGCATTACAGAATCAACAAATTGGCCCCAAGAAAAAAGAAGAAAGAAAAGCCGTTGGGGGAACGATGAAGGGAGAGCAACTGCAGCTGTTATCCCAGCCAATCTGAGCAAAGAGCAGGAACACCAAGTCTTAAGTAAGCATTCATCTCAACTTGTTTGCCGTACTCTCTATCATGTATCCCCCAGTGATGTAAACCAAAATGAATTGTCAGTTTGGAGGCAATGTAATTTCCTCAGCGAATATGAACCTGGAATGTCCATTTGTACTTCAGAATCTTTGTTCATAACAAGTTGTGTGAAATTACATTGCATCCAAATTACATCTATAGAGCACCCTGACTAGAGTAGTAGTTATGTTTTATTTTAAAATAAAAAAACATTCTTTATTGTGGTCTCTATTTGAAGGTTAAGTGTTATTGAGTGGTATATTTTTGTGGTATCTGTTAACTAACACCTCATGTTATTTCAATTTGCAAATCAAGTGTTGTGACAATTATTCTCAAATTTGCATGTGTACATGCAGGCAGGGTTCAAATTTCATACTGCTCAGTTTATCATATATAGTTCATCTCAGAGTTGTTTTTCTTCGTTCGTGTGTTTTTTCTTTCTGACGCTTGTTGTTAAGGCTTTCTGCGTATTGATGCACTTATTAACGCACGTATTTTGCAGAGCGTGTTTTGTTGATTTGTTTACACTTCGCTGTTGGCGCGTGCGTTAAGAGTGGCGTACATGACCCGATTTGAAAGGAAAAACAACTTTGAGAGGTAGTATATAGGCCTAGGGATCTCAGTAAGTACTGTTTCTTGAAAGGTGATCCGAATATAATGTAAGAGGAGTGGATTCGTTGCTGGAAGGCTAGTTGTTGGGCTCTCACAAATTGCAGTGATTATGAAATTTAAACCCTGCTACATGTACACATGTATATACAAATGTATATGTAGTTTTCATCAGTGTGGGTACAATAAGAGCTGGATTTTTACTGTATATTTTCGTCCTATGATAGCGCGATTATCCTCCTGAAGCAGGATATCAAGTAAGCATACAAAGTTTGAACAATCCTGGTAATGTTCCATGGAATAGCAGATGACATTCTGGTGTTGGATATTTTTATTTTATTGTTTCCTGCACTGTAATATAGCCATCGCAACATTTTATCATATTGAAAGACATCGGCTCATTTAACAACTGTTTATCAAAAATTCTGTAAGCCCCAGGGGTATAAATTTTGTTACAGTTTGCGAGAATCAAAATCAATGTGCAGAAATTGATTATCATATCTGGATGCTAAGAGAATCATTGCAAGAATCGATTATCGGATTCATGCCAAATTACTAACCCTGAGCCCATACTGATTGAACTGTACACTTTTTAACAAATTTGATGGTGAAATATGTGTACAGATATGTAAAGTAAGTGCTTTGCCAATGTCTTTGAATTGTACTGATATGAGGGCTAGAATTATGGTGAAAGATAAGTCCACTTAAATTCACCTTGATTTGGATTCTCAGATTTGCCTTTATTAAGCTGTTTGTACAAATGTACATGTACTGTAGGAAATATTTTATAGTTTATGAGAATCTGAAGTTCTGGAGTCTCATGATTTTGTTCCTAGGAGATTTTGCAAGAGTGATTGATCCCTCACCAAAATTCTAGCAAGGCAGGTCATCAGCAATTACACTTTCACGAAGAAAGAAAAATTAAGTTTCCTATATATTTATTTGCAACAATGTCAAGCACGGCTGCCTACAAGGTCTCTGGTCAGATCTAAATATTAGTTTAGAATTAGATGCAGGAAGAAATGAAGACAATCACCCAAAGAAAACAAGACACCTAAAGCTTAGACCGGAATAACAATATTGTGCATAGCCAAAGCTTACGGCTACGGTAAAAGGTTCAACAGTATCCATTGTTGGTAATTCTATGTAGGATGAGCTATGGGCAGTGGCATTAATTATATTTGGGGTTTCAGTAAAATTTGTGTAGTCTTGTTTAAAGCAATTTTTTTGATTTAATGCAACCTTGATAATGGTATGCTGCTGCTACCTTGAGTCCAACTTGGAAGTCAGTTGTGTAAGATGAAGGAAATACCAATGAATCAACTGCTACAAAGCAAAGTATGGATAACACTAGCACAGGAATTCAATAGGCCCTATCAAGTTGGATTATTTAAACTTAAGGGATT
Organism: Ophiothrix spiculata; assembly: GCA_000969725.1. NCBI lineage: Eukaryota > Metazoa > Echinodermata > Ophiuroidea > Amphilepidida > Ophiotrichidae > Ophiothrix > Ophiothrix spiculata. The sequence continues at coordinate 176,654 of JXSR01S001436.1, forward strand.
TTTAGAGATTTGTTGTAGTCATAAAATCTTATTGTCACTTAGTTTTATCAACACTGGAGAGTAATTACAAGCACTCCATTAGAACCAGCACTTGTTTTAAAGCACTCGTTTTGGACCTGGTACTGGTACTCATTCAAGTACTTGCTCTGGTACTCCTTTTGTCCAAAGGAGTGCTTAATCAATCCAAATCAATAAATAAAATGAGTACCATTTCCAAAACGAGTGCATTTTAGTGTCAAAACAAAAGGTAATCTAGATCTAAAGTTGAACATCAAGTCAATTTGTTGTCGAAGTAGTTTTTGATAGGTACGGTACCGCTGCAACAAGTCCAAACTGTACACACAGCTCACAGTTAACACATAACCATAGAGTTACAAGGCACACTGCCATTTTTATTCAGGCATGGAGACAAAATTGGGGGTATGTGCCGACGTCTTTCCGATGATGCATCGCACCTTGTCATAATGTGTGAATATTAAAACATGCACACACACACTTTCTGTGCATGTTGGCGTATCATTGGCATAAAGTAGGCTATTATAATTATATGCGCAGGTTGTCTCTATGCCTAACCAAGTCTTGGTACTACATATGTAGGAGTTGAACTGGATGAGTGGACCCGAATACCCCCAATTTGAGCTCCATTGTGAAGTGCACCGAAGGATTTTTAATCCATTGTGCGCTATATAAATAATTTATAGCTAACGACGTCATTACAAGGGTTGGTATACAAAGCCTAGTATATCCTCTGTAAAGCTATGGACATAACACTTCTTTTGACTTCCTCCTTTTCCTCAAGCGTATGGAGTTTGTATTGTTCTTTTGATCTCATTAACAGATTTTGTCTCTTATAATTCATTTTGAGAAGCAGTACATGTATAACACTGCAACTTGTTTTTATATGTAAGCTTATAAATATAAGCTACTGATCTTACTATTGAGAAATATTTCTTTGTTTTATGTACAACTGTGCTGGATACAACATTCAGAGAATTGTTTTAGATCATTGTACATGTAGCTCAATGAAAGAACAACACAATTTTGCACAGTGTCTCAGATAGTTTGTAGTCTACATTTTAGTGCCTGCCTACCATATGCTGCGTTTCTTGATCCAATACTGAGAGGAAGACATTGTGTCACAGAAACTGGAAACTGGACAATCACCACAAATATACTCGGCTCGCGATATGTTGATGGGTGTCAGTGCAGACTTGTACAAGAGTTACAAATGGCAGTAATTATCAAACGCTCATCTCTGTTAGGGCTGGTATCGACAAGCCTTTTTTCTGGGGTTTTATGGAACCTGGGGATGGGAACTTCCAAAGATATATGATTTCCTGCATTCATCAAGTAAAACACTACCAGCTACCATTGCAAGAAATCACACTTCAAGTTCAAAAAACCTCTGATACTGCGATGAATAGATTTAAATTTGATTTTTAAAAATTATAAATAATAAATGATTTGTTTTGGGGAATTTCGTCATTTACTCCACTTAAATTGAAATGCTTTAAAAATGATATTTTTATACTTTTATGTATTGTCAAACTCTTGGGAAAAGTTGATGCTACATTCCAGGGCTAGAACAGGGTGAAGAATTTCAACACAATGCCGCATATCTGGCAACTACTAAGATTTAATCTTCTTTAGTACTTGATGAAGCTAATTATGACAGCAAACAATCTTACCAATAAGATTCCTGAATCCGTGAAATTACATGTACATTTTGTATCATCTTAATTGGTAGGCCTAATGTACTTTGTGTGTAAAATCTACTTAGTAGTAATCAACTTTTTTGTTGCAAAGTCTATACAGGTTGGCAGGTATGTAATGGCATGAGTTGCAGGTGCAATAACCAATGCGGCACTAATTTTAAAAATAGAATGCTTGCGGATACCAGTCCTACTGTCTGTGCATAAAATAAATTTGTGTGATTTTTTTCTCAATAATTTTTTCCTTAAAATTTGGGTTCATATGGTAAATTTAATTATATTTTCAGTAGCCCATTTACATGATCAGTGTAAATTGTAGTTGATATATAGTGATATTATGGTCCATATGCACACAACAGGACTAATGTTTGTTCCAGAGGAAGCTTATTTTTGTTCGTTCTAAAAAATTATTTTCATTGTTCTAAAACAGACAAATGAATACAATTTCAGTTTATAAGGCCTAAATCTTTATACAAGGAGACAGATTGTTACAGATTAGAAACAAGTACCATTCCCCTAGTCTCCCCTCCCACAGACTCAGCAAAGAGCCCAGTGGTCGATTTCACTAAACATTTGCGATGCATCATAGCCCGATGCGTTGATCAGTGTGCAGCTAGACTGGATTTTAGAGATAAAAACCCTTCGCAAGCGTGCGATGTGTAACAAGGTATACAAATATTGCACAGGAAAAATTTCAACACTTTGAAACGAGCCTAAAGATGACCCTAAATTTGCGATGAGTGAACGATGCGTTCGGTCTTACGATGCGTTTTAATGTTAGTGAAATCGACCACAACACCCTGCCTGGGCAAACAGCACACTTTGGATTGTGCTGAAGAGGATAGAGGACAGCTGGAGCAAGAGCTATCACAGTACATACTTGTTATTTTTCAAGGGATGAAATTCCACATACATCACTGTAAAGTGAAAGTTCCTCGTTTTGGAACTAGTCCTCGTTTTTCTAAAATGAAAACAAGTAACAAGTCCTCGTTTTTCTAAAACGAGTAGGCTACTCGTTTTTGTAAAACAAGTACTCGTTTTTGTAAAACAAGTAACAAATTTTGTTACTTGTTTTACAAAAACGAGTAGCCTACTCGTTTTAGAAAAACGAGGACTAGTTCCAAAACGAGGAACTTTCACTTTACAGTGCATGTAGTCTGGAACTAACTTTACTCCTGTTTTGTGCATGTAGACAGGTGCTCTCAGTTACATGTATGATATGCAGTACTTAGCTAATATGCATATCCATTATTTTGCTACGTATACTTTAAAAAGGGCACACATGTAATGGCCAGCGCTTGTATCCACTGGAAAAGGCGCAATATAAATGCCGGAATTATTATTATATTATAAATTATATTACACACCCACACAAAATGGTAAGTTGGTATCGTGTCATTTCCTTTGGTGTGTTTTGTACCTTCCCTACTAACACATGATTTTATAAGGCTCTAGATAATATACTTGATCTAATAGTTTTAAACCAAGTGTCATATATATTTATGAGTTAGTTAAAGTGTTCATACTTTAATAATTTGCTGTTGAGATGAGAGTAAATCCCAATATATATCTGTGAAGCGACTTGATGTGATACATGTGTGCCATGGTAAAACATTGGTTCGTGAGATCTATAACAGGTTCCAATTCAGAATAACCATCATTTTGTAGGTACGAAGGCTTCTATTAAAGGGGCAATTCGTTATCCACTTTTTATCCTCAAGGTCACCTCTACAAAACGAAACAACAAATAAACATACGGTACCGTACCATCATACATTTAAAATCTTGACTGAAATTCATGTGTCAAATGAAAATAATCTTTAGAATCCCTGTTACAATTTATTGCTATTTTGCTTGGCCCATTACCAAGACAACCAATTGATGTAAGTTGTAACATGGATTTCAAAAAGAACCCCTTAGGTACATGTAAGGGCTTCCATCATGTGTATAAATCTAGGGTTAAGGCAATTCATGAGAATTTATTATAGTTTCTCTCAGAGTTGTTTTTCTCTCATTCACAGATTTTTTCTCTCCGACGCTTGTTGTTAAGACCTGCGTACTGATACACTTATTTACGCACGTATTTGCAGAGCGTGATTTGTCGATTTCGATTGTTTACGCTCACGCTGTTGACGAGTGCGTTAAGAGTGGTGTACACGACACGATTTGAAACGAAAAACAACTTTGAGAAATAGTACTCTTTTGTTTCAGACAATTTGCATGTGTCAAGAAACTGTCATATCTAAAATTACATAAATACTGTTTGAAGTGTAGTATTCCATGTCAGCTGTTAACTTTCACAATTAACACATTACCCGTACTCTTATACATGTACTTTTTCTCATTTCTATATATGCATGCTTCTTTGTATCAACTATTAAAGTAACTCTCGACTAATTTAATTCAAATTGTCACAACACATGTGTTATTTTTGTGATTAAAATATATGTATGAAAGGAAAAGGATTCAGTACAATTAAATGAAAGTTTTCCCATGATGGCTTGATTTTAATTTGAACATTGCAAGTTTTTAGTAATTATTTGTTATTCAGGCATAGATTTTCCACCTAAAAAGCTGGTGTCAGCATTATTAGGTGCCAAAATATCCAATATTTTATTTATTTCAGCTGGTTTTGATGCATTTTAAAACCATTTTCTGAGCCCTTCCAGACTTTTTTCAGGAAAGTGCAATCTCATGAGGCCTGATTATTTGAGTACCTACAGTTTACAATGATTATTAAATAATAAGTTTGATTTTTATTAGCAAAGTCTGATCAAAATTGTCATTTATTGGACTGGGTCCCGTCATTTCTGAATTCTAATCTGTTGAAGGGTTGTATTACTGAGGCAGGTTATGTTATTTGGTAAGGCCCCCCCACTCCCCTTATCCATGCAATCAGACAAGCTGTTATGCCAAATGGTTTTCGCCCCGCTTCGCTTTTTGCAGCCAATGAGGTTTGTGCTTTTAAATTGGCTGTGGGTCACAGGACAACAGTGTCTATTTTCGTGGGTTTGCTACTTTTCAACAGAATGTGTCATGAAACCATCTTACTAGGCCAAATCTAATTAAATACAATTTACCTTTTGCATTTATGACTTTCATATTTTGCCTTTTGCATTATTTAAGCCAACTGTTTAAAGATGTAGATTCTTAATTTAAATGTGTATAATATACTTTTACCTGAGTGACATTGACCTTTGAAATGCATTTTGTGAGATTTCACCCTCAGTTTGCATCTTGTTTACTCATCAGATCAAAACAAATTATGCAACACTGGGGATGAGGTTGTTATGAAAATACATAAGAAATTGAAAATAAGTATACCAATTAATTTTACACTTTTTGCTATAAAACTATTTTGAATTTGAAGGTGAAATTTTGAATTTACAATCAGAAAAATATGGGCTTTTATTTAACATCAAAAAATGCATTACCTCGGTTGAGCCCTGGGGATGCGAATGTGATCGGAACCTACACCTTTAAATATCATGCTTTTAGGTTATTATCCACATTTTTCAAATGACAAACTCTTTCTGGTCTGGGGAAAAATTATAATTTATGGCCTTCCATTTAATATCTTCAATCAAAGAGTAACCATTTCAAAGACTGATTCTATTTCAAGCTCCAGCTTTCTGTCATTGGCCAAACACAATACTGACAGGAGATGGTATAAAGCTACTTGAGAGACAGGAGTATACCACACCTTGGTTTTACATTGTGTATACCAGATCTTGGTTTACATACATGTAAACCACCACCAAACAATTGGCTAACTCATTAATCCTAATGTGATAAATTTCTTTTCCTCAACCATATTGTTTCTTTTCATTCAGCCTTCATTCGAGGGTACAAGCAGTTTCCAATTTTTGATTATTGATTTGAATAATTTTAACCAAAATTTGTCCATTTATAAATCTTTTGAAATGTTTGCTCAAAATGAAGACGTATCTATATGATTGTGTAGAGTGTTTTTGCTTAACCCCGATGTGTTTCTCTCATTTTAACCTCCTTTGACCCACAGTGCATCTACAGATAGAAGACATCACCCGTAAGCTGCGTTCTGGAGATCTAGGAATACCACCCAATCCTGAGGATAGGTTTGTTTAATCAACCGCATAACGCAATATTTATTGTTTTCTCTTTTCCCGATAATTGCTGTCTGGTCTGATCTTAGAATCAAATGGGTATTTTTTATTTAGTTACATTAATGCTTTGCTTGTTTTCTCTTTTTTTAACGTTTAAATTGCCTCAAAAACAAAACACTCTTGACAAACATTGTAAATTACATTGGCTTGTCTAGGACTTCTAAATTTGGCAAATCAATGCTTTGAATATTTCAGGGTTGTGGATTTATTTTTTAATTGAACCAAGAGACAAATATTGTCTACTTATTCCATGTGGATCAGATTTTAATAGGTTTGATGCAGGAGCAATTTCTGATAAATTAGATAGAGACAGGATGAATTAAGGATGAGATTGAATTTGTGTGTAATTTTGTTTGAGGTTTATGCATGGTATGTGACATTATGGATGCGTATACGTGGGAGTAGAGTGTATCTGGGAATAGTGGGTAAATGAATAAGAAAGTGTGATTTCAAGTGATTTAGATTTTTTTTTTTTCAAATTAATAAATTGTTAAGGACAGACTGCAGTTGTTTATGTTTAGTTGCAATCATTTAGTTTGTTTATATCAGGAACAGACCAGCAGCTTTGGGTTCACATACATACATTTTTTTAAACTTGTCAATATTGATTTTTGTCAATTTGCCCATTTTATCCGGAATAAGATATATAAATAAGGTGTTATTTTGGGTAAAGCCAGTTATATGCAACTGAATAACCAATTTGATCATTTCACAGATTTTCCAAAATCTGTGATCATTTTCATTTCCCAAAGTTCAGAAATTCAAGAGACCAATTTTATCATCCCTAGTTTTTAGAATAAAAATTTTAGAAATCTAATTATAAGACATTTACCTTGGGATTCTTACTTATACCCAACCTGTTGTTTACCAAATTTTATTTGAAGGGACTAGCCTAGATTGCATTTGAGAATTAAACACTTTTGGTAACACTAATTTAATACTTGGAAATATATTGAAATCCAAGAAAAAACATAGTAAATTATAGTCGATTTTTTAAGCCAGGGCACCTCATTACAAGTTTTGGGTATTTCCATTCATGATAAGAGGTAAAAGGATTTACATTCATACAACCAATAGAATTTAAGGATGGAGAAAGGCCATAATAGCAAAACATTATGGTATTCGTTATCTGATTGGATGCAAAAGCTTTGAACTCGTGTTTGTTATCAATTACTGATTACTGCTAGTCTATTGCAACAAATTTCTGAATTGTTCCTAATTTGCTGATTATAAATTATATTATATGGTTTGTATAAAATCACATTAACTTAACGAACCATATTTTGAACATTTAAACGTCCACCTTATTGTGCAGTTACATTTTGATGATTATGAAATAGTTAAGGAAAAAGAAAAGCACACATAACGCATAATTTTCATTTGGCTTATTGAATCATGTTACATTGATATCAATTCTTTGCAAATCCTCTGAACCACCTAAAACCCTTTCAAGCTCATTACACTGTTAACAGTTTTTGGTGATAATATACCAATAATCTTTGCTGTACAACTAATCATATTAATTGCCCCACAGTAAATACACGGGCATACAAAATATTCTTCGAATCAACTGCAATATAAGTTTGTACACGAAACACGGTTGAACCGTTACACGAACGCAAGACTCGTGTTACGTAAGAAATATGCGGTAGACGAAACACGAAAAACAAAACAAAACAAAAAAATTACAAAAAAAAAAATAAAAATGCTGTAGTTTTCTAAAACCAAATTATACTACAACCAGTACCTTTACTAACTCACTGAACATGTAAAATTCATTCTTTTTTGACCTCTTTGGAAGCCCACAATAAAAACTTGCGACTATTTATCTTAAAAACATCCAATAACTTCGTGAAATCAATCACCAATATCGTACAAATCTTTGAAGTTTAGCCCAAGTTTCGCGGCAATCCTTCAATCTGTGATCATTTTCATTTCCAAAGTTCAGAAATTCA
>JXSR01S001438.1:683-12755 GCA_000969725.1 Ophiothrix spiculata
CTTGTTTTGTTACTCGTTTTAGAAAAACGAGTACCCTACTCGTTTTAGAAAAACGAGGACAAGTTCCAAAACGAGGAACTTTCACTTTACAGTGATAGATGTACATGTATGAGCCCTGGTGGATGAGAATGTGATTCGAACCTCTTCAACAGTAACACTCAAGCCTAAGTATGTGGGGGGGGGGGGGAGCTTTGTTCAATTATGGTGGTGTTAATTTTTCAAAAACATGGTTGCCCATGATAATTAAATGCCTATTGGTTACCAATAACCATGGTTAACCAATAATTAACCTAAGGATGGGTTATTCCGTGTATTTTCTCTTACGTGTAACGTATTAATGAATGCGTGCGTGTTTCGTGTACACGTATGAGATAGATATAAAACCAAAGGTCAATGGCAGAACGTACAGCATTGCCAACAGTTGACATGGTTGAAGCTTAACCCCGGGAGCTTACCAAGTTTGTGAGTTTACACGCCCAGTAATATCCCCCGGACATTGGATATGAAGTAATTGAGTAAAATTTTCACCGATTTATGTTTTTAGTCCTTTGATGCCGTAGATTGACGCACATTCGGCCGGTATCTACCCCCTAGCAGACAACTTTTTCTTGCACATGTCGCCATATTGTTATTCCGATATCAATTACCCACAATTTCCCGTATGTCACTGTCCATGCACGTAATATCAATCAAATTCAGTGCTGGGCGGTATGCGTGAAATCCCGCCCAATTTCAGGTTCGCCGCGCAGGGAAACACTATATTATGATAACGATCTTTTCCATTTATCGGGGCAACGATTTTTAGTTATATCGCCCAACACTAAAGAAGCTGAGTCACTGAGAAGCTCTGAATATAAGATTTTAGCGATAATGTGACATCGTTAGTAATAAAAAAGATTTTGTTTCATCTGTGTACACGTTTACCACTTATTTGTTACGTGTAACGGATCATGCGTGCGTGTAACGCATCATGCGTGCGTGTAACGCATCATGCGTGTAACGTGCCCAACCTTAAATTAACCATGGTTAACCGATACAGTAAAATTCAACATTTTTGGCTGAATATTATGAATTTTGAAATGTTTTGAAAACCCATCATATAAAAATTTATGCAAATTTATGCAAAATTCCAAAATATGAAGTCATTCTGAGTTAATTCATCTTGGAGCCATGTTGAAGATAAGCTTCCTTTAGCTTACTTGGTACCAAGTGCCAAGTTGGGTTTCCTTGGCAAAAGCCTGAACAATTAAGGTGGGTTTTTTTAATTGTACAGTGAAGATATATATAACATTTTCTGCAAAATTTACATGTTAGCAGTACACCTTCACGTAACTGGTTGGTCAGGGTATATGGTACAGCATAGTGAAATCTGACCAGGGTTCAAAGGGTTAAAAAACTGAACCAGTTGTGGAAACACAACTAAATGTCTCTGGAGCTCTGATTTGACATTGGTTTGTCACTCTCAATTTGTTTCAAGTTCACAAATCTTGGAAGGTAATTGTAGCTACGTCTACATTTGGATTTAATACCGGTATTATTTCTTCAAGACTTAATTCCGACGCAATTAACATATTTCTGCTAATCCCCAAGAACGTCTACATTTATCAGTATTAGCACTTAGTTCCGACGACTTAGTTCCGATAAGGTTAATACCGTTAGCTCAGCTGACTATATATGTATTTTACATATAAGCACAACTACCTTGTGAATATATTTATACCTTTAAAAAGTGATTATTTTTAACAAGAGTACCGGTAATATGAAAAATTGGGTTTTGTATATTTAAAAGATACATGGCCTAGATATTAAAAAAAATATGTCAAGTATTAATTATATGCATGCACGTAATATCAGAGTTTTCATATAGACCTTTGCAAGATATATTGGATAGGACCAAGCATTCTTAAAACATCATAAGATGAGTTTGCTGTCTAGTCTGTCAATACTATTGGCACAGCTACACACACACACAGTATAATACTTGTATGTAAATAGGTCACTATATACATGTAATTCCGACAGCACTCCTGTACCGTCTACACAGTACTTTAGTACCGCGTTTAACTCTGGTCTTCTTCGGCATTAAATCGTCAGCTTTAAGTCAAATTAATACCGATAGAGTTAATACCGATGCGCGTTCTCACTGGCAATTTAGTTCTGACACTAATACCAACCGTATTTTAAAAGTTTCTAAGTGAGATAAGTCTGATGGTGTGGACGTGACTTGTGTTATTTTCTCAGGCAGTGTAAAATTCTGGATTTGGCAGATACATGTATTGTATTTGTTGCCTTCAATTTCTCCCCTTAACAGTCACCTACCTCAAAGCGGTCTATGCTCAAAGTCACTGTTCCTTGATGCCTTGTTGAATATCTTCTTTACCATATGACACAGTTCAAAATACCACCCCGATTTCACTGCCAAAACTGTGAAAAAAAGTATTTAGGAAGGAAAACAACAGTTAGCCATAAGAAAACAAGTAATTTCTAAGGTAAAAATACCTGAAGTTTCTAATTCTGAAACCAAAACTTATGTAGGAGCCTATCTAATGTTGTTTTTGAGAAATTTTATGATTTTTCACCCATTTTTGCCTAAAAATGATCACTTTTCGGTGACAAAAATTTTTAATTAATCATTTAAAATATTGCCCTGTCAGGTGGTAAAATAGAGCAGTATTGATCATTTGTGTTTGTTTTATATCAGCCTGTGCCCAAAATAGTGGAATAAATAAGGTTTTATTCAAATCAGCTTCATTACGCTTATAATAGCTGCTCAAAGTCGGTACTTTGTGTGACAAAAGTATACCCAAAAATGGCATTTTTACATGACAAATTGGACTAAATCACTCATAAAATTTGGTACAAAGGGTTTACAGAGGTCTTTTACCCCTCATTTTGTTTGGAAACATAATCAGCTACAAGTTAAAATCAGTTGCAAATGAATTTAGTAGTTCATTTATCAAATTCATTTATGTTACCCTACCCCAAAGTGTGAAAAAAGTCCGGCAATTTGTTTTAAAAAATTCAAACTTATATGTCAAGAGGTATGGGCCTAAACAACTAATGACTTATGGGCCATTGAACCTAGTATAAGCCTATAGTTTTGTAGGCCCATATTTTTATGCCTCCGCCAGAGGCATTATGTTTTCTGGTTGTCCGTCCGTCCGGGCTCATTTCTCGTAAAATGCGTAAAATGCTTTAAATGGGATATTTTACAAACCGTGCACCCTTCATTCATGCAATTTAATGGGTAGGTGCGGATAGAGCTGCGCTTATGCCAGCTGCAATTTGAGCGCAAAATATGCTAATTAAGTATCTAATTTGCATAATTTATGCATAAAATGTTGCTTATTTTTCAACTTTGTCGATTTCAAAGGTTAAGGTGTCAAATTGTTCGTCATGGACCAGCGATCAAAAGTGTCAATGGTGACCCCATCGTCCGACCTTTCCCTAGGGGTCAAAGGTCAAAAGAAAGGTCAAATATTCAACTTTGTTCGATTTCAAAGGTTAAGGTTTCAAAATGTTCGTCTTTGACCAGCGATCAAAAGTGTCAATGGTGACCCCATCGTCCGACCTTTCCCTGGAGGTCAAAGGTCAAAAGAAAGGTCAAATTTTCAACTTTGTCCGATTTCATAGGTTAAGGTCTCAAAATGTTCGCCTTGGACCAGCGATCAAAAGTGTCAATGGAGACCCCATCGTCCGACCTTAAACTTGGGGTCAAAGGTCAAAAGAAAGGTCAGATTTTCAACTTTGTCCGATTTTAAAGGTTTGGGTCAAAGGTCAAAAGAAAGGTCAAATTCTCAACTTAGTCCGATTACAAAGGTGGAAGGCGGAGGCATCGTGATCGACACTCTGTGTCGAGAACCGCGCGGCCCGAGAACCGCGTATTCTAGTTTGATATGAAAGAGTTTGAATTTTTTAACAAGTGGATTTTGCCATTTTTTCCACTTTTTCGTCAATCTCGGCCCTGTATTAGTCAATAGGACAAAATTTCGAGTGCAAGTCTCTGCATTTTTTACTTCATATTTAAATTCTACTCAAAATTTTACCCTAAAACATGTATTATTTTTTGTTTCAAGCATATGTATTTTTTCCACTTTTGGCAGTCAAATCGGGGTCAGATCTTAAACCTTGTCTTATGTATGTTCTAATATTCAGTACAGCACTTCTGTCTTCAAAAGTGCAGTCAAAATTGTATTTTGTTCTAACTTGATTCTCCTGAATAACAAACAGCTAATTTTTAAAAAACAAAAACAATAATGTTTAACTACATGTAACTCCTGTAGCAAAAACTTCTTTGTGCATCTTCAGTGGATGTGTTGAGTCGCTGTTTAGATCAAGCTATCATTTAAAATGATTCATAATTTGCTTTTGTGCTGAATTAACCAAGAAAGTGACAAGGAAAAGCGTGATCTCTAAACATCTGCTTTAGCAAGTCAAAGAGTCAAAAGATAAGTCAAAGATATTGTTGATATTTACACTCTTTCTTCCCAAGAAATGTTGTATGCCTAGTAAGAGAAGCTCTTTCAACTTTTATTTTTTGATTGAGCACCTCAAACACCAGCATGTTGTACAAAGGAGTGCGTTAAACACATCCACATTCTTATTTATGAAAGTCCTTCCATGGTTCTTGGCCTTGGCTTCAGTGACTTAGGTCCTTGAAACACATCCACTTTCTTATTTATGAAAGTCCATCCATGGTTCTTGGCCTTGGCTTCAGTGACTTAGGTCCTTGGCCTCAGACACTAAGTCCTTGGCCTTGCATGCCTGTCAATGTTCTCAAATTCCCAAAAGGCACACCCAACATTTTTTACGCAGTTTTTGAAAACTGAAAAGCAAAAAAAAAAAGGTCTCACAAGAGCAGAGCAGTTTTTGAAAACTGAAAAGCAAAAAAAAAAGGTCTCACAAGAGCAGAGCTGACTCATAATGATATCATATATCATATTTTTTCAACTTTTTAACAAAATGTAGCACACACACGGTCTGTAAACACACTAGCAGGAAACCCGGTAGATTTGTTATCAAAGCAGGAGATATGGCTACCCGTAGAACTAGTACCGTTCCCACAGACCGCCCCTCCCACGGACCCAGCAATGAGCCCAGCCAGCGCGCTGGCTGGGCGAAGGGAACTAGTATACTGGATTGAGATTTGATCACTCCCAAATGAATTACTTATCTGACCACAATCTAAACCGATTTGTCTCTATAATCACACCAATAGCACATTTACCCCCAAGCTTCAAGTTTAGGTCTTCTCCCAAAGCCACTGTAATCAACTTACAAAAGTGCCATTTTTATTTTAGTCAAGCAATGCTAATTCACTACTGAAAGTGTTGTTCATAAAGTTATCATATCTGATTGCTTTGTGTAATTATTGACCTATAAGTAAGTCACTGTGAATGTAGGCCAATATCAAATAAATTATATACTTCAATTTGTCACATTTGGAGTTTAATCTTTATAGTGAAAATATATACACCACAAAATTTGAACAAATTTTGAAATTTAACTTTTGCTAATGAGTTTGTACAAAGTGCTTCAGGGTGCTTGGCATAAGTTTGAGCCAGGTAGCCCCTGCTGTGAATTGAGAAACGGGATTTAGTTCTCAGTAGTTATTCTCTAATTATTCTCTGTATGCAGTATTTTGAGAGCCACGAAGCTTCGTCACGATTTCAACAAACTAGATGTGTGTATTCAAGAGCTGTCTTTTCAGCACACTTTTGATTCTCTGCAGAGGGTAGTGGACAGCTCTGAGCAAGAGCTAGGCTACCCGATCAAAAGGGCTACCTCAGTAAAAGCAGGAGACTCTTGCCTAAATTGAAGAATTGACATCTATGACCTTGGTCTGGGATACCAAATCCTTAACCTTGACCTCAGACACATGATCCTTCATGACAACACTGGTACTGACACTGTATAAAACTATTCACTCCTTTTGAAACTGGCACTCATTTTGGTTATTGATTTTTATTGATTATGCAGATAAACACATAGATGTTTTCAAAATATTATTTTTTGCAAGAATTTTTAAAAGACCACATCTTCATCAGATGGAAATAATTAATGTTGCACTACTATTAAAGTTGCTAATAGTCGAACTCGTGACTATTGGCAATAGTCGTGACTACCAACTTTCACTACTCACTAATCAACCAGTTTATTTCTACAGGGTGTCCCAATAAAAACGCAACAAACTTTGAACTTTTATTTTGAGAGAACAGAGCACAATGGTGAGCAAACGTTACAATAATAATATTATAGAGTAGACCATTGGCGTTTACAGGATTTTTGTTTTGTTTAATTTGGATCTCTGAATCAAAAGTTATGGCGCATTTTGCGTAGACCAAAAAATCTTGATGGTCTGATTTGTTAATCTGTAAAGTTTCACCTTTGGTGACGTCATTTGGCACACATTGAATTAATGGAAATTGCTAAAAACATCACATGATTAGGACAAGCACCACTTGAACCCATTTCATGACATAAAGACTCAATTTAATGATGATCTGCTGATATTAAGCAGGTTGTTGCATCTGGTTTGGTCAACCTGTTGCGTCCCCTTGACAGGCCAGATGAATCATTAACTTCCTTGAGTTCTGAAACTCCCTTGTCTTCGTTTTTTTACGTGATTTCGGGTAAAAAACGTATGATTGGTTGACACCTTTCATTAGAATCCCTTTTTTCGACTCATTTGGTAGAAATCTTGTCCTAAAATACCCGATTGTCGCACCAGTAACAGTAACAGATTCAAGGAATATGAGACAATCATGAAGATCCGTACTTTTATTGAAAATTTTGACCTATTTAAGTTAAAATTGAACTTGTTAGGTACAGGTCAGGTAAGATTGGTTTGGATTGATTGTCCTCCAGTTGATTGCAGAATTATCTTCATTTCAAGTTTGCATTCCTTTAGCTTGAAGTCTAAACTTACAAATCAGACCAAAGTAGATTTAAAGGTCTTTCTTTAATTCTCCATATCTTTGGACTGGAGTGGTAAAATGAAATAGGACAAAAAGCATGTTGTAGAGTAATTACTCCATTTTTGAAAAACATATATTACTATGATTTAATCTTTTGGCAGCTAGTTTTTAATATTTTGTATTTGCTCTTTGCATTAAAGGTGCAATTCATGATTTGTATGTGACAAAAACCTCACCTATTTTCTAGCTAAATAAAAAGAAGAGCACAACATAAATGTAATCTGATTTCACTTGATTTCAACCATTCGTTTTCAAGTTAAACTTTTTTCAGCATTTCAAAAAATCTCCATAGACTACTGTGTTGTAATTACTGTCGGGGCCCGACAATAATTAGAAAATTACACATTTTCTCACTTTTCTCAAAAATGCAAGAACTTTTGAAAGAATGGTTTGGGGATCGTAACATATATCACACAAGGATTCTTATTAGCTAAAAAACTCAGTTTTTATAGAGGTGACCTTGAGTGTGAAAAGTCAAGGTTTTAGTCTGCCCGTCTTTTGGACGGGCAGTTTTAAAGTTGGACGGGTAAAAATTTGCAAAGCATACTTTTTCAATGTGTGTATTTAGAGCTTCTCAGCTTCTCTCAAGATTCCCGACCATTTCCATAACAAAAATGTTTAATATATATTGTTGATATTATTTACATTTACAAGCAAGACATGTATATCTTATTATTAAAGCAAAAACTACATTCTTGGACTGAGTTTATTTCAGTTTTATTCTAGTTTTTCTTGGTCCATTTTCAAGGAATATTTACACAACGCCCGGTTTGTTTACAAATTGCAATTTATGTGATGTCACAATTTCTTACTATTAATCGCGCAATGTCTGTCTGGAAAACAATGTACATTCGATGAATTACAGACTGACCGCAGTACGCGATCTTTTTAATTTAACATGAGTACAAGAACAAAACTGGATCATATTAATAAAACATAATAAATATGATCATAATTTTAGGACATTTTTTTTGACCGACTATTGTCTTGGCAAGTCCGAAAATATGTATCAACGTGCCGATAAATGCTTGTCGCATGCTTGTGTAAAAATTGCCAAATTTGGCAGTCGCACACGAATTAACAAACAGTTCGAAATTTTGCATTTAATTTTGTCACATTTTGGTGTTTAGACGTAAAATTATGAATATTAAAAAATAGCTATGGTGATCCTCAAAATTGCCCCCATGAAATGATTGACTGGGGATATTTTAAAATTAAAATAGCCCCGGTAAAAAAAAGTTTTTGAGTGCCGATTATTGTTTTTTCCAAATTCAAATTTTGGATGGGCAACTTTCAAATCCTGGCTAAAACGTTGTGAAAAGTGGATCATGTATTGCCCCTTTAATATTGGGACAAGCTGTACTACAAAGTACAAACCACATAAGTTTCTTTCAGAACCTAGAGTCGAGATCGTACTCATAAACAAGCACTGCTGATCATTAACGAATTTACCTGCATCAGTTTCTTCATTAGCCATCTTTAAAATTTAATGGTTTACTTAGCTCTTTAAAGGAAGTTATTCTGGGAAAAAATGGATGATAAATTCATGTTGAAAAATTTTGATAAGTGCCTCTCACACTTCAACAATAATCACCAAGTTGAAGTCGTATTTATAAACTAATTGATGCCAACAAGTCGACTATTAAAAAAGGGGTAGTCCTGCAATATGAGAAATAATTAAATTTTACTTCTCTGTGTATCTGATGACTGATGAGATCATGGAAAGAAATGTCTTATAATGAAAACTGGGAATGAAAAAGGTCGCCAATACCACTTTCAAATTATAAGCCTTAAACAAGTAAGTTAATGATTCATCTGGCCTGTCAAGGGTACAAAAGAGCATCGAATAAACCCGACACATCAATCTTAAAACTTATATTTTTTACTAATCCTATTTAAGTCAGATCCTAAAGTCATAAGTGAGTCTGAGAGATGCTTCTCCTAATCATGTGAGCCATTTCAATTCAAAGTTTTCTCTGTTACATCACCAATGGTAAATCTTTAAAGGTTAACAACTAAGACCACAAAGATTTCGAGGCTCTTTACAAAATGTGTCAAAGTGACAAGCAAAACAAAAAAAGGTTTCAGTAGTATTTCAAGTATTTTGTGTACCATTTTATTAACTTTTTAGGAGCTTGGTCCTATTGCCTCAAACTTTTTTCAAACTTTTTGAGATTTTGGTACCAAAATGGTGCTCATATTTTTCTCACAAGCCATGTGAAATTTCACGGCTGAGTTATGTTCGGTTTCGGAGATATATATCAGAAAACGTGCCTAATTATGGTAACCATAAATTAATTTTACATAACGTATAGGCGGCTCTGAAATACAAATGTGCCCATAAAATCAAAACGGTTTGACCGATTAAGCTGAAATTTGAAATTTATACCGCGTCATCTTTCATATGACATTGAAAATTAGAATTTGAAAAATCGCTCCTTTAACCCTTTCCAGTCTGACCACTTTTTCCGCTCCAGGCTGACGCCATTTTACCTCTAAACTGACTTCTAAAGTAAATTAAATTTATCTATAGAAATATTCTACATAATTCAATGAAACATCATCATAATATACCTTTATGAACTGTATACATTGCCTGTGATAGTGTTTTGGATGTCATGAAATTAGTTATACTATAGTGTTAGTTAGGCCGTACCCCATACGGCCTACGCCTGAGCTGGCAGTAATTTAGGCCGTACGACAGGAAAAGGTTAAGAAACGACCTACATTTACGTGTTTTGGTGCTTGTGGACTTTTTTAAACAATGTCAAATTGAGGGGTGTGGGGTGTGATGCAAATTTGAACATGACCATCAAAGTGTCCCAACACTTATTTATTTCCATAGGTTGTATTTTAATAGCAGAAAAAAGTTAAAATTGTTTTCAAAACCCTCAGGGTAAGACTTGTGGTTTGACCCTTTTATACATCATGTATAAGAGGGTCGAACCACTAGTATTTGGAAAGAATTGCTTTCGCATCACTAATCATTGTTTATTGGAAGTTTCTATTGAAAATGTATTTCATGTTTGTAATTAATTTTGCAAATTGGCAGCCATTTAAATCTGATCATTTAATTCTACAATTTTTTAAAGGTTATTAATTTAAGTCAATAAGACAAACAAGTTTTGTGAGATACTTCAGTCACCTGTTTAAGTTATGTACATGTGTACAGTTATTAATCCGAAATATATCTTTGGTAGAAAAGCAAGGATGAATATTTGATTAGGAAGAAGAGAAAGTAGTCATATGTGATGGCTCACTTCGACTTTGACATACAAATCAAAATAGACAATTATATTCGCCTCATTTCATCTGTTGCAGCATTTTCTAAGCTTTAAAATGACACCTTGTTGAAATTGATCAAGGCGATCAAATTTTACATCAGAAAATCTGCTGGAAATTCTTATTATTTTCTCTCTTTTTTGCTGCCTATTTTCACCTGTATCTTGAAAAGTGTTCTGTGGCAAAGTCCCCCTTTTTGGGGTGAGTCATCGCATATGTTGTAAATTGACAGTAGCTGACACTTGACATACAAATCAAAATAGACAATTATATTCGCCTCATTAACCATTCTTATTACTAACATGTCTACATAAGGGACCATTCACAAACATGTGTAAGGGGGGGGCCTGATGGCAAAAAAAAATTTCGCAAAAAAAATTTGGGCCGCTTTTTCAACCTCGAAAAAATTAGGCTTCCCCTTTTTGCGAAAAAAATTAGTGGTCAACCCCATAGAAAAGCATGTAAACTCAATTTTTACCGGAAAATTTGTGGAAATTTTTTTCAAGGCTCCCCTTACGAGGGTGAAAAATTTTAAGGCCCCCCTTTTCACATCAGACCCCCTTACAAGTGCTTGTGAATGGTCCCTAAACTGGTTGAGGTTCACTGAAGCCCAGGGAGGGGACTATTCATAGCAGAACAAAAAGCATAATGTGAACAAAACTGATGAAAAATGGTGTGGATAATCATTCCTTTAAGGGATGCAAAACATGTATAGCACATTCTCAAATGACCAACACTGAGTGAAAAGTGACCTTTACCTGCCGAGTAATTTATAACCCTTAGCAGCGTAAATTGTGCTGAAGCCCCTCCCCTTTTTTCCGAAACCATAGACGCCACTTTGGACGCCACTCTAGTGGGTCAAAATCCCAGTCAGACCCTTTTATCCATCTTTTATGTTCATGTGCATGTTCAATTTGTTTATAATGAGCATAAGTACAAGTTGCCATCCAGAGTGGCCCTTTCTGGAATTCCGTGTAGCCACACTACATTTACATTCATGGGTTATTTCAAAATTTCACCCATGGCAAGGGTGATTCTCGTGAAGTTGATGGACACATTAACCCTATACACTCAAACACCTAACTAGAACTCACTAAATGCTCACTGTTAAAAGTCAACAAATGCGTTAAAGTCTGAATACATCATAGATGTTGGTTACAAATTGGGGCAAAATTGCTGCCTCGGAAAGGACTCAGTGGTGGCCTACAATGGTGTCCCTCGCTTGGTGCGCAAGAGCCCCGAGTTTGAATCATGGTGAAAACAAATGATTTTTTGCAATTTAGTATGATGTGTTTGAAGGGAGGCTAGAAAATGGAACATCACTTTTCAATCTAGTGTTTTCGTCCTACAACGTTAACTTCGCTTTTAGAACCTTGCATGTTGAATGCCCAGATACAGTTTGTATCTGATTTTATATGATGAAATAAATGAAATGAAACTGTTCTTGACTTTGTTTCACTATTGGTTTGCAGATTCCTGTATTGTCAAGACCTGCTATTATGAAAACATTTGGGTAGTTAGTCAGTGCTGTCTTCTGAAAAATACAGGTGAGCTTCATATACAAATCACTCCAAAAATTCATAGTTTTAGGCCAGCAATAAGAAGTAGATTTGACAGCAAAAGACTTGCGAATTTCCAAGGTGAGCTCAAATCACACTGAATATGTGTCAAAGGTAGGGTTAAGGTCTTGTAGTTTGTTATTGGTTGTGAAATTCTTGACACCAAAATATTTACTTAAAACAGGGTAATTGTACATGTATAGAAGTTCCTAGTCAGAACATTCATAAATGAAATTCATCAATTTTTTAAAACC